>JAGDQP010011139.1:36466-53821 GCA_022664845.1 Lepisma saccharinum
ATATATATATATATATATATATATATATATATATATATAACATCATAAAATAACGTCAAGAGCATGTAAGAATAAATTAAATGCTACGAAAATCTCACAGAGAAAGTACAAGTACAATAAAAATTTGAATAAAGCTCAGAGACCAATAAACATATGCAAACACCGGAAGAGTTAGATAAAACCGGAAGGGTTCCCTCTAAACGGTAAGACAAAAAAATAAAATCTTGGCTGTTCGAAGAAAACTCAATCCTAGCCTATATTTGGAGAGTTAGCAAACTACCGATGATTCTGCATTGTATACGTACAGAAGAGATAAGTAGTGTTCCGCCATTGTAGGACTATCAGCATTTCTAAGTGTTGGAGGGAGCGAGTGACTTAATATATCTATATATTTTTGCAGTCATTGCAGAGAGACTAATCATTTTTGATCATTTTTCATTTTGGTATTCTGCTTCATTCATACTTACCAACATGCCAAAACTGAGTAAAAGACAACACCAACTGCCATCTGTAGTACAACGAACATCATCCAAAGTGACAGCAAAACTGGCTAATTCTGGAAACACTTCCAATCATAACAGAAACGCATCGCAATCCAGATCAAGATCTCCACCACAGCGCTCTTCACCGACATCATCTTCACCACCAAGCAAGTGAACTCACACTCTAAGTGCTACTGGCTCGGACGCCGATGACTCCATGAACAAATCTCAAGACAGATCAACGAAACCATCAATCATCTCTGACAGTTCACACTCTAAAACCCTTACTACAGAAACTACTGATTATGTACATAGACGAGACGTCATTGAAATAACTCCTACTCGAAATGGAATCACCATCAAATCACCAGACATAGATTTCGCCACCAAAATCTGCAATAAACATAGTTATGAAATATTTGGGAGAAACTCACTCCACTCCACTGAACCAACCTCGCATCAAGCAATCGCCACCACCAAAGTGTTCACCTACACTGTCAGTAGTAATTAGGGGAGTTTCACCTGACACAACAACTGAAGAAGTAGGAGCAGAACTCAGAGAAGAAGGCCATACTATTTCTAAATGTCTCCGCATGATCACACAGCAGGGAACACCAAGCTACATCATCCGAGTACTAACTTCCAATCAACAGACAATAGACGAACTATTACTATATGGAGCATATTATATACAAGAGAAGACAACGAGTTGAACCATCTCCGAGGCAACCACCAATACCACTCGTTGTGAGAAATGTCAGACATACGGTGAACACGCTGCTTTCGAATGCACCAATCAACCGATCTGTGGATATTGTTCAGAATCACATCCAACAAGAAATTGTGCAAATCTCCAGAACCCTCCTAAATTCAACCAATGTCAACAGCAACACCCTCCATACTCATGTAAATACCAAGCTAAACCACACTTAAGAACAACTTTCCAACCGTACCACTCCGAATACCTGAGCCCGATCAAGCATTAACAACCAATAATCCTACTCGAGGACCAACCATAGAACGAGTCATTCGGTTCATAACTCTTATCTTACAAAACCTATACTCACACAACCGAAACGCAGTCATACACTAAGTGAAGTTAGCAGCTCTCCATGTTTCTCTGGTGCAAGTATATGCCACCTACTCAGGTCCATATATTTTATTCAACATTTCTCCAGTTAAATCCACCTGAACATGCAACTTTATAATCATTAATTTCTTATTCACTCTCATTCTCATAGGTTCATAGTATTCATAAATGTTAAATGTAGGGCTAACCTGTTTCTCATTGCAAACTAGCGTTTCCCTTAGGTCAAGAAGATTTTCACTCACTCGTCCTCATCGTTGACAACGTGTTGTGTTGTGTATTGCACTTCATATACATACTTTCATTCCATCATTGCATGTGTCACCTAAAAATATGGTTATAAGTAAAAATACTTATAACATTCCTGTTTAAATGATGGAATAAATAAATAAAGGACGAATAAAGTATTTATACCTCCCATAGACCAACTCTCCCCATCCTGAAATCCTCATATCCTTTCAAAGCTCTTCCCTATAGCAAGGGCGTAACCCTTCGAAGGGTGATAGCTACAGCTGCAGCTAGCAAACCGCGAAAAAATGTTAGCTGTAGAGGAAATATATGCTGTCTTTTAACCCTCTGATAATAAACACCTTTTGTCTTAAATTAGTTTTTCGTGTTTTCTTTACGTTAAAGGAGACGCTATTATAAGTTACCCAGGATACTGAAAAGCGACGCATTAATTTCGTAATAGTTGCCTCTACGGGCTTGTACGAAAGTTCTTTAATAGCCACTAATATGTGGAATAGACTTGGGGCACACCAACTGTTCCTTTCGTGTTTAGATGGATATCGAATTTCAGTAAAGAATACTGTTCGCCCTGGGAAATGAGCGAATGTAGCAATTCTTCGGACTAACGTCAAGAGAAAGTTCTACAATGTCCGTGCAGTGACAACAAATTAGTTTTATATATATTTTAAGTGTGTAAGGAAGGACCAAGAGAGGCTTTTTACACATTTAAACGTCCAAATGTGGGGCGCTGAGTGGTGATATCTATCACAAGACAGAGAGTGAAAGCGAAGATGAACGAAGTGACAGCTTGCGTCTTTGTCGAGGAAACACGAAGTTCTACGAGAAAAGAGGTGAATGTCAAGGAATTAATATTGAAAATGGTAATGATTCGGACAGATCTACACAAGTATTTAGTGTAAGTGAATCTTCTGGTGAGATGTTCTGGTCGAGTAGCAAAACGTAATGAAACAAAACCGGAAGACAAACTGGACGAAAAGGAAATGAATATGTAATGTGCATTGAATAGCACTATGCTTGAGGATTTTCACTCGTCTGTGAACTATGTTAATCTTAAGGATGAAAGTAAATTTGCTGATATACAAAAAGTTGTGCAAGATCCCATTCAAGGTGATATTTTATAGATAAATCAATATTTGCGTTATTAGTGGAATTATGGAAAAGGATTTTATTATACTTTTATCCAAGTAAAGACGGAGAAGGAAAACTGGATCCAAAGAAAATAAATATTCAACTTTATAATAATTGTCTTCAATTTTCAAAGCGATATTATAATGCTAATGCAAAAACAGGTTACTAAACTATAGTCAATTGTATGGACAATCTTAAAATTATGTATGAAAAACAAGAGAAATATATTAAAATCTTACAAAACAATATTGTGTTCGTTGAAATAAAATGTCAGGAAATGGCACGAATTGAATGGAATTGAATTACTGGAATTGAATGTTACATATGATAAACCTGTATCGAAATTGGAGATGAATGGACCAAGGAAAAATAATTACAAACTATAGTAAATCTCGTTGAAGAGGCAAGAGAAAAATGTACAACAATAGATATTCAGAGAATTGTGTGTACAAGCGTCGAATATTTCTGAGAATCATAATATGAGTTATGAAGAAGGTGAATTTATATTGGAACTACAAATTGATATTATAAAAGCTGAATTTAGTAATGAATGCAATTTACTGTTGATATGAATAAAGGAAATATAAAATAATGCAACGCTCTAGAAAAATATCGATATGTTAACGTTATTATAATAAGTAAAAGAAATCTTCGGAAATCATTATTTATAAAATATAAAATGAACTACCAACCTAGCACAAACAAAATTATGATGAGAAAAAGTGTTTGTATGATATTAATTCGACTGAAGATAATACGAGGAATAAAGTTACTAATAATATGAGATATCATCAAGTTTTGTTACATATGAATAAAATAGCTATGATCAACAAAACCAAAAGCAATTATTTAAAGTTACGAAACGTTTGCGTTGAAGCAAATATATTAATCATGAAACATAAGTTGTTTGGAACAATTTGTCAAAAGATTTATATATATATTGTTCATAATTATGTTATGGTATCTTGATTTGTTTAGAATGAATATGAATTAATGATTATGAATATGAATATGAAAAAATATACTTAATAAATTTTAATCAATGAATTCAATTTTTAATTATTGGATTTAATGTTAAAAATATTCTTGTCAATTATATTGATTATCAAATGAATTTGTTATTTACATATTTTATTCTTTTTTATTACTGATTGAGGAATGTCGTGCTATACCTCTGTAAGGTTATCATATCTTCTGATATTTATATTCTTGTCTATTTTCTTATTTATGTCTTTATGCTTATTACAAGAAAATTAAAAAGAGAAAACAAGAATAATTATTTATTAGAAGTTAGCACGGATACAGCAATAGCCAATTTACACCGTTCTTGTAACAAAGTGAAATAACAATAAAAATAATAACAACGACAATGAATTATACAATAGGAAATAAGATCATTTTTTTAACATTCATTCTAGATTCATATAACAAGCCTTTAGAAATTTACTTTTACTGAGGCAGAAATCTGGTGACAAAGGAAGCGTTTTGTAAACATGCGATAATCTGTAGACAAGAGATCGGTGGACCAAACGCAATCTCGATTTTGAGAGGTAGAAATGATGTTGTGAACGAGAACTTTGTCTGGGTACTCGTAGGGTAAAAAGTGGAAGAAAGTAGAAGAAGGCCCTGAGTGTACCGTGCATTCTTTTATAAAGAAATTTTAAGTCATTTAGTTTTCTTCGAGTGTCTTTGTTTTTTAAGTCAAGAGAGTTCAAAATGTCTATATTTGTGTTGCAGGTTGGGTACCCTGTGTTGTACAATGCGGATAAGGAAATTTTGGACTTTCTGCAATTTTGATAAGTTGGTTTCACAAGCCATAGACCAGATAGATGAACAGTATTCATCTATTAATGTATTATGTGCTGTTTTGCGTGTTGTCGGCTTTCTGTAGCAGTGCCACCGTAGTTCGGGAGTTCATCGGTAGACGTCTCTACTTTGCCAATATGGGTTTCATGTGTAAAGCGATATTATGAGGTAATTGAGAATAATTTCATGAATTGGAATAACGACACGAGATTGTTTTAATATATTTGCAAGTAGTTAGCAATATGATTTGAAAGTTCAAGCTATTTATTCTTCGTTGTTGGTCAACGGTTATAATTAGTTAATGTACTTATGAATGTAAAATCCTATGTCAAGTTCTTAGCTCCCTAACTTCTACCTAGCCTAACTGAGACTTGTTAACGTGTTACCGAGGACATTGTATAGCAGAAGTACAAGCAAGACCAGCATGTATACAATCTCATTAGGATTGACGGCACCTCTACAGTGTCGGAGGGTGTGAGTTAGTCTGAGTTTTCACAGTAGCTATTGTACAGAGACTGATCATTTTCATCATCATTGTAAATTTCCTCGACACGAGTAAGCCTAAACATGGAAAGCATTCCTTTCCACCAGTAGTTTAACGCACCTCTTCAACTGCATTCAGTACTTCATCATCCAGTTTCAAGAACAACACCGGTCAAATAACTAAATCTCGATTTCGATCTCCACCATTACGTCATTCAGGAAGCTCCGGATCATCATCAAATATTATTATCTCTGACCGAGAAGACCTCTAACCAAGATTCTGACAATCAAATGGAAAACTCTGACCTTGAACAAACTACACTTGGTTCAAATCTTCAAAATGCTCCTTTACATTCATTTCTGTTAACAAACTTTGATAGCAAATTTCAAACACCGAAGCAACTTCTACATCAACTGGTCAAGTATGTTCCTCGAAATAACATATCTGAAATAGTAGCAACTCGCAATGGAATAATCATAAAATCTTCTGATTCTAATCTAGCTTCAACCGTTAAGAAGCAATATAAATTCGTGATCTTTGGGCCCATTGCTAAACTCATAATGTATGGAAAGCAGAACTATATGTCAAGCACCACCTCCACGCCGGCCTTCTATGGTATCAGTTGTCATACACGGTGTGGATCCACAAGTCACTGATGACGAAGCAGAAACTGAGCTATGAACCGAGAGGCATACCATCAACAAATATCTTTGTATCATATCAAAGGAAGGCACCTCCAGCTACATGATCCGAGTACTGACGTCAGAGCAACAGACCATCGATGAACTTCTCAAACATGGAGTATATATCTTTAATAAGCGATACAGAGTTGAATCATCCCGTACTTCACCACCGATACCTTTGAGATGCGAGCGCTGCCAGACTTATAACGATCACTTAACAAGAAACTGTCCAAATCAGCCAAAATATTGTTCCTGCGCCGGACAACACATCACTAAAGAATGCAGTAACATGCAACAACCACCCAAAGGCAGTCAATGTGGAGAACCCAATCCAACCTTTTCATATAAATGCAAAACCCGACTTCAACCTAACCCAGAAACACGCGGATTTATTTATTTATTTATTATTAAGTTTCAGATACAGCTTGAGTTGCCATTTTACACAGAAACAAAATAACAATGCAACAAACTAAATAACTTCACTACGAACTAAATAACTGTACCTCTCAGAATTTCAGAACCCACACAGCAACCTCAAACTCATACAGTAATACCACATATCACAGTCGAACAATCCTTATTCTTTTTACTCTCACCTTCCAAAATCTATATCCATTTGCCAGGGAGAGCATTCTCACCAAAATTCACCGAACTCTTCAAAGTTATATTTCAAGCTACCTATTCAGGTCCGTATGCCTACTTCTCCATAGCACCACCTGTCAGTCCCGAGTGACACCCATGCTGCACTCCTCCTCATTATACATATTAATCGTTGATTCCTCACCCACATCTCTTGCACTGTATTAATCTATGTTACGAGAAGAGCTCACTTGTCCTACATCAAGCCTTGAGTAGCCCCTAGGCAAGAAGAAGCCATCTGTCTAAATATGTATACTGTTGTGACGTCTAAGAGCACTTCATCCTCATTTTCCACCCCATCATCATCTGATCCTTTCCACAACTAATATGCTTATAAGCCTAAGCTTATAAAGACCAAGATATATACACATTTTGGTAAATAAAGGATAAGAAAATATTTTGTAAATCTCATAGACCATCTATTCCTTTCATTAAATTTCACATCTTTCCAAACCTGAATAGAGGGCGTAACCCTCTCAGCGGGTGCTAGTCTCAGTGACTAGTAAAAAAATGTCCTTGACATAACTTACCTAGCCTAGCTTTAAATGGTTAGTGTACTAACGAGTAAAAAAATTAGCTGTATAGGATATATATGTTGTGTCTTTTAACTCTCTGATAATAAATACCTTTTGTCTTAAATTAGTTTTTCGTGTTTTCTTTACGTTCAAAGGAGACGCTATTATAAGTTGTCCTGGATGCTGAAAAGCATCGCAGTAATTTCATAATAGTTGGCTCTACGGGCTTGAACGAAAGTTCTTTTGTAGCCACCACTACGTGGAATAGACTTGGAGCACATAACTGTCCGTTTCGTGTTTAGATGGATAGCGAATTTCAGTTAAGGATACTGATCGCCCTGGGATATGAGCAGCTGGAGCAATTCTTCGGAGTAATGTCAAGAGAAATTTCTACAGTGTCCGCACAGCGACAACAAATTAGTATATATTTTAAGTGTAAGAAAGGAGCAAGAGAGGCCTTTTACAAATGTTTCATCTGAGTGAACATTTCTCTATTTTCAGTTTCAGATAGTAGTCCAATGTGGACTGTTATTGCGAGCAAAAATAAATTCCCTTCTTTTCCTCTGAATTTTCCTGTTAATTTCCGTATGTTGCGAAATTTCTGTTTTCCTTTTTTTTACATAGAAATTTTTCGACAATTTCTCAATATTTAGTTTTTTCTTTCTAGATTCGTTATTATACAATATTTTTTGTGACAAAATTTCAGGAAATATTCGATTCTACATCCTTTGCAAGAAAAACAATTAAGCGAACGCCAGAATTCCAGGAGAAAAATATTATTTGTAAAAAACTATCAAATAAAGACATGCGAAATAAATTTTGAACATGAGTGTACATCTCGCAGCTTTGTCTTTTAAAACGATCTTCCTTGGTCTTTTTCTGTCAAAATATGGATTTTCACGAGGTAATTCAATATATGACTTCCAAGCTATATAACAAATCCAGAAATCTAAATTGTCTAGAATGGAGAAGCATAGCCGGTATTTCAGCTGTAATGTTTTTATTTGATTTCGTTTATTTGATGGAAGAAGATAAAGAGCTCATGTAAAGCTAGTTAGTCCATCTAAAAGCAAGGGAGAGTGCACAGGTAGCATTTTCCCCGGATCCCTTCTGCAAACTTTCACGAACATAAACAGTAATAGAATGAGGGTGGTTCTTGCGTATATACGCACGTAAGTACATGAACACTTAATGGAATAAGCTCTTTTGAAGGGTGAAGTAACACTAAAACACTATTAGGAAGAACGCGAAACCTGAGAATGACAAAATTCCGCAATATTTAGGGTGAAGGAGGCGTGGGGAGAAGTCTCACATCCTGCATTTACTCTGCTTTTTACATCAAGTCGTTTCTCCTGTGCATTCTCTTTTATTTTATTGCTGCTTTTAGGGAAGTAAAACGTAAAGGCAAAATAAGTCGCTATCATATACAACAGCACGAGAGCGACGAGTACGTTGCTGTCTTTGCGTAAGAAAGAGGAAGCAATTCAAACACAACTAAATATATATACATATATATTGTTCTATAATTGTAGATTTCAATTTTATTCATTTCATTATTTTCTTAATTTTATGTGTAACAGTGTATTTAATTGTAAGATATTTGATTTAAATTGAGTTGTCTTTAAGATTTGTTTCTCGACGTCTAATATGTAATGGATCATGATTAAACATTAAAATTATCCTCAGTTCTAAGGTAACAATTAAGTATGTCAAAACAGAGCAACAAGACAGTGAGACCGTTGATTCTCTCACGAACAATTTACTATGAAAAGAACTCTCTCCGATAACCATGTTTCGACCTTGGTTCACAAGAAATAAGAATTGTCACATGTGTTCGTCCTCTTTCACAAGAGCCATGCACCAATCTGAAAATCTATTAGTGATGTGAATATTAACACAAGAACCTTTCTAAGAAGCGTTTTTAAATATTGTAATCAGTTTTACCTTCAACATTTATATTTTATCTTGCATGAAAAGTTCTCAGTGCTTCCTTCAATCAGAAAATGAACTTATATAAATATTACCTATAAGTTTTCTTTAGACGCACTCGCAGACAGACATTCGCAGACGCAAGTGTCTTTCTTTCTTTAAGTATTCTGACAGCTTTAGCCAAATTACTACGTAAAGATTCGTCGAACAATTATCTCCAAAGTTACAATCTATTTTGGACCAAAAAAAAAAACGACAGAACTTTTTATTTTGGTTTAAACACGCTTAAGCCACTTGTGCAGTAATAAGTGACAATACGAACTTTGAATGCGAAGTGCAATTCATTTGACATATCATCACATCAGAAAACATCTTAATTCGAAAGTTATGTTGCTCTCCCCAAATTTAACTAAGTTGGTATATGTATTAGATTCCGTATAATTTGGTATTTGGAGCTCTCTTTAAATTCATTTGTATTCTCTGCTATTCAATATTTAATATGATTAAATTTGTAATTAAATTCTTATTTGTATCATGATTCAGAACTTCGACGTCGACGATGTGTATTGACATCTTCTAGGTAAATTCATGTTTTGTTTAAATAATCTTGTGTCTTTTAATTTTATCTCAGCTTCGAAGTTCAATAAATGTCATTGTTAAATGTTTACTGGTCTCTGCTCTACTAAAGCTCAGTTTGGTAAGAAGGTGTTCAGCACCTAACTTCAAGGTACCATCACGACAACTCGGTCACTTCTCACAGCGATCGACAGCATAATTATCTTACAAAAACCTCTCGCTTTGTCTTCTATTGACCCACTAACTGGTCTGTTATCAATATGATGTTTAAGCACGAGAAAATGCCAGTGTCTTCAGTGATCTCAGGCGATTGTGAGACCACTTAGATGATTTGCTTTATAATCGCGAAAATCGTCAGTATTAGATTAAATAACACAAAGAGGCTTCGAAGTAGAAAAGGAATTTTTCATGTCATGAGAAATTACAATTTTTAGGTTTTTGTAAATATTGAATATGTATTAGGAAAAGACCTAACAGTTAAACATAGCTATAAGAAAATTTCTTTTGCAGGATAAACCTAAAAGAAAATTAGGTAACTCTCATTTCTACCTTGAAGTACATTATGATAAAAGACGTTATATTAAAAGGATGTTCATTAGCTTTGCATTCGGGAGGTCCAAAGTTCGATCCCAGCGACCAGCCATCCTGACGAAGGATTTAACAGGGTTTTTCCTCAGTCATGCTGGGATGGTATTTTGAGGATAGCCTTTCAACATCATCTCCCCATCCTAATCCCAAACCGAACCATAGTCCCCACAAGAGGCCTTTAATGCACACGACATTCGTCGTTCTGTCGTCCACGACAAAATGTCCTCGCCGATTGAGATATCTTTTTATGCAAGCGACATTCGTTGTTTGTCCAGAATTATTTTGTGTCAATGTTGTCAGTGCCTCTTCGGAGAGGATGCATGATCTATTTTGCGTATCGACACATTGCATTGCAAAGACGGAAGAAAAGGGAACAGTAAATCCCATAAATTCTGCAAGATTTGAGGATGGGACATTTCGCAACCTCAACGAAAAGTTGAATAACAGTACAAACAAGCTTTTTTTTTAGGAATGTCAATAGCATGTTTTGATGAGCTGATTGTGAAATTCAGAGAAAGATTCAAGCTAGACAAGAGTTGGTACAGGGATTCTCATTTTAGCCACAGGAAATATTGGCAATAACTCTGAGGTAAGTAGAACTGTTAAGGAAGCGAAAGGAAATATGTTTATCTGGGATACAATATCATCTACAACCTACATACAAGGTGATTAAACTAGATATATTGGCAACTGTTGAAACACCGATTTCCAAAATTCTGCTATTTCTCGGATTGAATGACAGTGATCTGAAAAACTCTCTTCGATTAGTATGCGAAATACAATAAGGTCTAGATTATTAACGAGCAGCGGTGGCTCGGTTGTAAAGCACTCACCTCTGGTGCGTGGAGTAGTTGGTTCGATCCTGCTCATGCCAGTTGGCTTTAGGAATATCAATCCGCTCGGCTCGAGTGGCGAGTCGAGTCCTCGCTCGAGCTCGACTCGTTGTAACTGAGTTGCAGCGTGAGTCTCTCTGAGCAGCGACTCCATTCGACTCGAACACATAGTGAGCGCCGACTCGACTCGACTCGAGCACATAGTTAACGCCGACTCGGCTCGACTCGAGCATATTGTGAGCTTCGACTCGACTCGACTCGAGCAGCTACTGAGCGCCGACTCGAGCAGCTATTGAGCGCCGACCCAACTCGACTCGAGCACATAGTGAGCTCCGACTCGACTCGAGCAGCTACTGAGCGCCGACTCGTCTCGACTCGAGCAGCTACGGAGCTCTGACTCAACTCGACTCGAGCACATAGTGAGCGCCGACTCGACTCGACTCGAGCAGTTGTGACCACTGACTCGACTCGATTACGTACTGAGCACCGACTCGATTCCACTCTAGTCTGACCGAGTTGCGACTCGAGTCGAGCGAGTCGTTGACATCGAAATAACTAAAAAAAAAGCTTGTTGAAGACATTCTTTTCTTAATCAATTCGTACTAAAAAGTAAAATAATAATAATAACTTTGTTCATGGATGACTAAAAATAAAAGAATGGGGCGCGTCATTTCAAGAATTAATGAAGTGACTGTATATGAGAACGTGCCATATGCGTTTCTTTTTAGGCATGCATACACATTTTTTTCATTTCTAGTACGAATTGATAAAGAAATGAATGTCTTTAAAAAGTTTATTATTTTTTTATGTTAATTTAGTTTCACTATTTGCTTTCTCTTTCCTACTAACTTTGGAAACAATGATACTAGAAAGCATGATAGTCGATGTGAAGTTAGTTTATTGATCTCCTTGGCAACGTAATTTGTTGTTCTAAGTTTTCTCGAATAACTGAACAAGTAGAAAACCGAGGTAGCTGTGTATAAATTATGAGATAAGATAACTTTGCATTAATATGACATCGTCCACTGACTCCTTTTCTGACAGTTATGTCAATCCGCTCGGCTCAAGCGGCGAGTCTAACGCTCCAGCTCGACTCACTGTAACCGAGTCGCAGCGTGAGTTTCTCTGAGCAGCGACTCGACTCGACTCGAGCACATAGTGAGCGCCGACTCGACTCGACTCGAGCATATAGTGAGCGCCGAATCAACTCGACTCGAGCAATTCTGAGTACCGATTCGACTCGAGCAGCTACTGAGCGCCGACTCAACTCGACTCGACTAGAGCATTTGTGACCACTGACTCGACTCGACTCGAGCAGCTACTGAGCGCCGACTCGAGTCAAGCGAGTCGTTGACATCCCTAGTGGGCTTTGCGGTGGACAAAAATCGTATGCGTGAGTTTTATCGGGTTGCTCCCAATTCCTCCTACTTTCTTTATTCTATCAATTCATCCCATTATCAAATCATCATCCATTCGGCCTGAGCAAAAGTTGCCTAAATCCTTAAAATAAATCAAAACAAAAAACAAGAACAAAAATGTATCGAATGCACAAAGCGCCATTCAAGGCGTGATAAGCTTAGAAGTGTTATTAGCACATATTTTGCAGCATTTTTACAATATGTACTAGTCCTGGAATAAGTTACAGTACGATACAAATAGGGAAGATAGTTTAGAATAAATGCAAAGGTCTAGTTGTACAATCATTTAGCTGTACAGTACTCACAGAGCCGTCATTTATGGGGCAATTAATTGCCCCCTCCCTCTTGGGTTTGAAAATATGGTGTCTTCCCAGTTGTCCGATTCCCAATTGTCCGACTACCTGAATTCCTTCCCAATTGGCCGATCATGGCCTCCGGCGGAATGTGACACATGTGGTCCTCTGAAAGATCCTCCCAATTGTCCGATTTCCTCCCCTCCCTCCGCACCCGCAACTCCATGAATAATTATCTTAGTTTCTCCTAGTTGAGTGTTACTATTCGTATAATAATATCATTGTAGAATAGTGATAATACAAGTATTCACAAGATTGTAGCAGCAGAACATCAATATACTATAATACATATTATAGTATAATAGCAAATAGAGTGTAATTATACAGTATATGGTTTGTTTTTTGGTCGTGCGCGTTCAGAAAAATATAACTTTTTATCTGAACGATCTAACTGCCGAAATTTCCAAAGGATTGAAACCAAACTTGGCACAAACATTGGTTGTATAAATATTTTGGATGAGTTCTTTAGCCAGAATGAAAAACATAAATTAAAAAAAATGACGGTGTTTCGAACTTCTCAAAAATTCTGATTTTAAAAACCGATTGAGGGCAAATTTGACCTAAAAATCGGTATTTACAATATCTTATAGTTAAGGCTCCTCGCTACTCCCTCCACTTTTTTAACATTTTTCAAAATATTTCAAAATCTAATAGCATTATCAAAATTTTAAGACGATACATCTCTAGTTCTTACAAATTGCTATGAAATACAATGGACAGCGATCTCGAGATCTTGTTCATTGATGAGTGATTCGTTGTCAAAGATTATGACGTCATTATTTAATTGACAACGTATCACTCATCAATGGACAAGATCTGGAGATCGCTGTCCATTGTATTTCATAGTAATTTGTAAGTACTAGAGATGTATCTTCTTAAAATTTTGATAATGCTATTAGATTTTGAAATATTTTCAAAAATGTTTAAAAAGTGGGGGAGGGAGTAGTGAAGAGCCTTAAGTGTGAATTGTGAAAATCAGAACGTTTTTAAAATTCGTGATTTCCACAATTATTAACCGATCGGAACCAAATTTGGTTCAAAAATGAGCTACAATATCTTAGTTGAGTGTGAAAAGCAGAACGTTCCATCAAATAATTCAAAATGGCGACCGATCGAGTTTTTCAAATATTCACAATTTCTGCAATTATGAACCGATCGGAACCAAACATGGTACAAAAATGCGAAAGAAAGCTGGAAAGGCCTTGCTTGTGGTCTGACAACCTTGGTTCATATCCCAATTCCAAAATGCTAGGGATCTTTGTATTTAACGGAGAGTGGCGCATATGTTTGGCGTCCTAATTTAAACCCTCACTTCTCAATTCCTCATGCATACCTTTAAGGTCAGGCGTTTATCTTAATATCGATACATACAAGTCTGTTGTCAGTATCTCGGAGAATAGTCAGTACCCCGCTGCTAATAGTTGACTTTCCACTACTAGCAGATTGAATTTTAGATGAGTCCTATTAATAGATGAGAGAGTTAGGACTCAAAAGAGAATATATTTTTAAAATATGAAGTTTGTGACAAACATTAAAACGGCTACAAAGGTTTTTGTATTATATTGGAGACAAAAGAATGTTGCTATATATTCAGTGAATTCATAATACTCGTTATCACTTTTTGTAATAAAGCTAGTTCATCTTTTAGAAATCGTAGTTTTATTTCCACACACAAGTTGATAAGGCTGAGCCTCTAAACCCATGAAGAAATACAGTACCTACTTGTCTGTTCAGAAATTAAGACATCCAAAAATTGTAATATTTTTTTACTTTCCTCAGTTTAAAAAAATCAAACAGTGACGGATTTACTGAAAATAATGAAAGTGATTCCCATTAACAAACTCAATTTACAACATTTATTTACCTCACTTGGGGGAATGAGGGGATGCTGCTTATTTTTCGGAATGTTGTGGAGTGGTAATTTTGGCACCAAAAAAGGAAGCAAATGAAAATTTTGGCACAATTGAAATTGAAGGACAGACATAAATAAAAATATAGTTTGAATGTAACAATAATTTAAGTTCGTATGTAATAATCTAAAAACTGTTCCTCGCTAAGAATCAAACTCGTGGCTAATTTACAAAAATAAAAAAAAATAAAAATATAATATTAACAGTTTCATCAGCGTAAATGTCATTTGGAGTTTTAATAAACATATTGTTTTCTTACTTTGTGAGAAGTTAGTTGCACAGAGGTACTAAATAATGACGTCTCTGTACTGTTTACAAAGAAAGTTAATTTTTAATGAGAAACTTCCGACAAATCAGGTACCTACAATTTTCCTTTTCTTTTATTGGCCTATACATAAGGTTTGTTCCGTTTATTACTGGAAAGAAACATGATTTTATCTTTATTCTTACTCTATTTTGTACTAAACATTAGACTTGTCATCATAAAACTAGTTAGGGGAGGAGAGGAAATCGGACAACTGGGAAGATCTTTTAGAATACCACACGTGTCACATTCCGCCGGAGGCCATGATCGGCCAATTGGGAAGGAATTCAGGTAGTCGGACAGTTGGGAATCGGACAACTGGGAATAAATCGAAAATATTCACTAAAACCTAAGAAAAAACTTTAAAGAGAAAAATTAAACCGACATAAAAACACAATGAAAAGTAAAGATTTTTTTTTTCAAATTCGATCCCTGTAGGAGTTGTGAACCAAATTCATAACTAAAACAACTACTTGTAACATGCTACGCAATGTAGGTCAGCAAGTTTTTATTGTCTTTTATAGTAATTAATTTGTTGCCGACCTCACACAAAAACATCAAAAATCAGAAAAACATTTTGAAATGTTTTTAATTTTATTTACGAGCAAAAGTCCCCGCGAATTGGTGTGGGGTGAATATAATATGTTGGCAGCAGTCATTGGTCCATTCAACAATACTCGTTTCCACGTGGTGGGCTTCGCCCTTAACTTGGTAAGTTTTGGGGGGCTGCGTCCCTTTTATCTCTCTCCTCTTTATCTCTTTAACCAGACTCTCCTATGTGTAGGGAAGAACACTCAAACACTTGTCCTTCACTTCAGACTTGACTGTATAAGTTTCTATTCTCTGCTGTTTTTAGCTAATTTCTTGTTAGTGGTTCTTGGTTCAGAGTCCTTTGTTTCCTGGTTGGTTAGTGTCTACATGTCTCTTGTGCTCGAAAGCACCGATGTGACTGTATTCTATTTATTATTAATTGCACTTTTTTGTGATTGAATCGTTTATAGCTAATGAATAATAATTGCATTTAGTACTTTGTTCGTTGTTGAATCGTTGTTAACGTCTAAAGTAAGTCAGTCGATTTTTAAGGATTGGAACTACAGATGTTTTGTAAAATGGATTCCAAACCTTCGTTTCATGAATCTCTACGAGGATTGATCCTGTGACCTTGCTTATAACAGAGGTGCTCGATTGCCACTCGACCACCTATATGTTATTTTGAGTACATGGTCTTTGTTCTTGTTGCATATTTTGGGCATAAGTGTGTAGAAGATGAGTAGTTTGGTCTGCCTATTCGTTATTGTATCTTTCAGAAGAGGTTAGAAGAATTGTCTCTTCATTGTTCTGCTTCATCACATACTAGCTGAAATGTGTGATTCTAAGGTGTTGAAAATGAATATACACCCATCAATGTGTTCTGTTTTGATAAACAGTTCTAAGCGGCCTATATAATTTTCTAGAGGGTATTGCTTTGGTAACTGGGATTCTTGAACTGTTTTGTTACTGCTCATTCCCTCGAATAATATATTCGATTGGATAATCTCATATTTTTGCTTGATTCTGTTGAGAAAATTAAATTTTGTTTTCATTTTTGCTTTAGCTTTGTCTCAGTGCCTTGTTAATTTTCTACGCACTTGTTACGTTTGAGTCCGTGTATAAGCAGCAGCGTAAACCACAGCCGTGTGCTTTTTCAGAATGTGTTTTTGAGAATTATTATAATATGAACGTTAGTAGGCCTCCTTTCGTGTTTTTTGTTTCTGGGTATTGCTGAGTTGTTTGCCTCGGGATGTGACCAAGTTTGGTTTGTAGAATTGACGCAAGACAGGGCAACTAACTTGGGTCATCTAAGTCTTATATTGAGAACTCTTGCTTATTTCTTTGATTTCGCTATTCTTTTTGTTTGGAGTATTGCCATTTTTGTGCTAAATATAGCCATAGTATTTTTTAATCAATATTAGCAGTGTACTGCCTAAGCGGTAGGTTCCCTTGGTTCTGTTTTAACCTCATCATTTTTTATATTTCTCCGTGGATGTCTATATATATATATATATATATATATATATATATATATATATATATATAATTCCCAGACATATTCAATCCACTACTGGATGAGGCCTCTCTCGGAGGGAGGAGGTGGTCTACTGCTCCCACGCTGACCAGACGTGTTGGGAGAGGAGAGCTGAAGCTCTCATCTGTGATCGCTACCTCTTTATTCAGTTAGCTCCCCAATTGGCCTCACGACGCTGGGTGGACGCCGCACAGGCAACACCATCTGGAATACTGCAACGGTCACCCGTCCAAGCACTGACCAGACCCAGAGCTGCTTGACTTCGGTGATCTTACGGGAACCGGTAGACCAGCTTGGCTAGGGCGT
>JAGDQP010011140.1:0-53819 GCA_022664845.1 Lepisma saccharinum
AGCCATCAACATGAGCACAGTCTGGTTGTAGGTTGGTCGGATGTTAAACTTCAGTTTCAAGTGCGGTAGCATGGAAGTGTGCATATGGACCGGAATAAGTAGCGTTGAAGTTGACGTGTAAGATAGTTTTAGCGGCATGCTGGATTTGCTGTAGAATGAATGGACGTTGAAACGGATGAATATTTTGGAGAGTAATGGTGATGAAAGTTAGGACTTGATCTATCGTTATTGGTTGAAAGACAGAGGTAACCGTAGTGTTAATAGATTGTGGTGCTTCGGTGGTGCGGATTGCTACTATGAGCTCAGGCTTACTGGGTTCAGGTGCCGGTCTTGCTTTGCATTTATAGCTAAATGTCGGATGTGTGTCACCGCAGGTTGTGCACTTCGGAGGTTGTTGCATATTTGTGCAAGACTTGGTGTTATGTGCTTCTGAGCAGTAGACACATTTGATGTCATTAGGGCATTTTGAAGTATGGTGTACGTTATACTGTTGGCATTTTTCACATCTAAGTGGAAGCGGAGGTGGTGTGTGTGACGGTTCAACCCTATATCGCCTTTTGTAGATATATGCTTCGTGAGTGAGCAGATCATCGATGGTTTCTTGGCTAGTGGTTAGAACTCGTACCATATAAGTCGGTTCCCCTGTCCTGGTTTTAATTCTCAAACATTTCACAACTGAGTGTCCTTCGTTCTTTAGCTCTGTTTCGGTTTCGTCGTCTGTAACTGTTGGTTATACTCCTCTGATTACTACTGATAGTGTAGGTGTTCTCCTGGGTGGTGGTGGCTGTTTGTTTCGTTTATCCTCTAAGCGTGCTAGGTTTGCCGAATATTTCATAACTGAACCTATTTCGTATTGTGGTTGCAAAGTTAACGTCATGAGTTTGGAGTATTGTGCCGTTCCTAGTTGGAATGATTCTAGTGATGATATCTCTGTGCATGTACTTGGCTATTTGTTGAAGAAGAAGTTTGGTGTTCTGATATTTAGCGTCGTAGTTTGTAAGAATGAAGGAATGAACTGTTGTTGCTGATGAAGCGGTTTGCAGTGGCTGAGTCCCATCGTTGTTTCCTGTGTCCATATGTCTCTCGTTATCTGATTCGGTATCACTTAATGTGTGTGTCTTCTTTAGAGGTGGGGAGTTTCGACCCGATCTATTGTAGGTTGGAGACCTTGAGCGCGATCGTGGTGACGATGAAGTTAAATCCTGTCGTTTTCGTGGTTGCTTTGGAATGGTCCCTATCGTGCTGTATTTCTTTGGTTGTGGTACTTGTTGTGGCAATTGATGTCGTCCTGTTTGTTGGTCAGTCATGGTCTAATGATGGTAGTCGACTTTGTGCAATGTCGACTTGATGATGAACAAGGTGAGGCCACCCGTTTGGATAGCAGCCCAGGTGTCGAACACTCCTTCCACCTCAGACAAAAAAATTATGACCCCTTGGCTAGATGAGTGTGGTCCACAATATTTTTCCGATGTGGCGAGAAGAGACGAAGGATAATGACGCAGGAAGGAAACAAAAATATAACAGGCAATAGTGGTACAAACACGAGTCTTGTCATCGACTTGCCAGATCAGTGTACGTACTGTAACCTGCATACAGTATTTATATTCCTGCTGTACATATCCATCTGAGGTACATATTATTTTAAAATATTCTCTTGTGTTTGTACAATCCCTTTAATCTACATAACGAATCATTTGTAAACATATTTAAATCGTGTGCCAATAATGCAGCACAAAAAACAACAATTCAGCATAATACAAAGCAGTTACTCACTTAAATTTACAACATTGAAAGTCGAGACATCTATTGACAAAGCGGGAAATGCAACAGGCGACAGTTTGTTATAAAACTCATTCACCTTTATTAGGAGTTTTTCTATCACAACAGGCAAACAAAATTTATAATCTTACGTAAAATAAACCTTAGGAAGCAGAAGAGGTAAACTTAATTCCCGACAGTATGTTTTGTTTTTGCCGCGATCGCGCCTGCGTATGAATATCACATGCAGTCAAAGTGAAACATATTGGGGGTTAACTTCCAAAGTTGGTCGGCCGTTTCTAGTAAAATTTAGAAAATTTACAGGGAAGAAATGGATAATTTGCTCGTTTGTGTGGTTAATAGTATATAAAAAAGAGCGAAAGTTGAGTTTATTATATTGTACAATCGGTGATAAACATGGAACTATTTGGAAAGCGGAGGAAATTACTTTGCGCAAGGTTACCGCATGATTGGATTGTGGGAAAGTTACGAGCATTTATATTGTGAACATTGCTACAGGTGTACAGGAACGTTGTCCTGGATGTGAGGTAACAGTATTACAGCTTGTGAAACAATACGGTGATACTGAGGAAAATCTTTGAAACTGTGTGAAAGTCATGGATTAATAAATCTACCAACAAATTGCAGAAAGTGTTGTAAGTTTTGTTCCGACGAAAAGAACTGTGACGTGTATGAGAACAAAAAGTGTAAAGATACATGACGGCACCAAACCTTACCTAACCTCCACGTTCCCATGGTCAGTAATTTAAGATAATGTACGAAAAATGCAAGAAAGCAATTATTAATAATAAATATGATCATCCCCACCGTGATGATCATTTTTAAATTTTCGTAGCTTTCATCAGGCTTTTAGTCGAAAACCAAGCGGCCGACCAACTTTGGAAGTAATGCCCATATTGGACTGTCCGATAGAGAATTTAGTTCTTGTTGTATGTTTGAGATCATTGCAGTTGTTTACGATATTATTTTACAACGCTCGCCAGATAATAAACTACGTCTACAGATTAAATTTAATTATCTCGGAGGATTGTAATATTACCTTAAAAAAGACACACAGTTTGAATAATTGCATCAGTTCAAATTTGAAAACATTGCCTTAGCTCGTATGTGAGAATTACCATTCTCATTTTTTTTTAAATATTTTTTCTCACTTTTCAGGTAAAATTTACTCGATTTTTTAGTAGGACAATTTACTCATTTCTGGGAAAGTCATTTTTAACAGTGTGTAGGGGAGAACACTAAAACACTTCTGCTTCAATTCAGACTTGACGGAGCGGAATTCGGTTTCTTGATGGCTCATCTACGTGATATTTCGGAAATACGAAAAAAAAAAAAAAAGAATGATCAAAATCGGTGCAGTAGCACGGGCAGGTGGAGTGGACAAAACCCTTTCTAGCAAACTTTTTAATATATAGATTATTTAATTTATGAAAATATTTCAATATGAGAAATAATACAAAAAAAATGAATTACAGTCAGAGGAAAATTAAAGTCATTCCAAAATATTAAATTTCTTAAGAGTATCTGCGAAAAGGAGGACATTTCAAGAAATTTAAAACAGGAGGAGGACAAAAGGTTAGAAACGAGGACGTGTGTTCTTCTAAACAGGGACGGTTGGTTACCAAAGGCTTAGATATCATCTCCGCGGCACCGGCGCGGCGGTGTGGTGGTCAGGAGCTCTCCGGAAGCAGATAAAGATCTTTTTATATAAGGGTGCACCAACTAACATTGCGGCAGGAGGCGGAGGGGTGCATAGCAAATTAGTTACGCCTAGTGTTGTAAATATGAAAAAAAGGTTAGTTTTTAAACTTCCGTTTTTAATTTTAAAAAACACGAACCTATGTTTTTTTTTAATTTCGTTTCTTTTAGGGCAGCAATTTGTAATACTGTTAACGTTTCTTAAAGCAAGAATTAATTTTATGTAAGTAATTAAGAAGAAATACAACATAAATTAAACCTTAGACTACAAATACTTTTTGGTATGGGTGAGATTTTCTGGGTTGCCCAGTTTTCAGTGTTGCGAACTTAATAAAAATCTTTTTGTTTTTTAAATAAAACTTTCATGCCGTATCTGCCCCAAACTTAGCTTAAACATCATTCAATATAGTAGAAGGTTTTGGGTGTTCCCGATATCAAACATCCCAGTTGTGAGTGTTGCCAGCCTATTTTGAAATTCACCTTATAGAAATGCCTTTTGTAATACAAATCTACATGTTTGCATCGATTTACACTAAATTTGACATACTTGTTCATTAGGTACTGGGACAGGTCATACAGGCACTCAAACACTGCACCGTAGTTTTTCAGGATTTACAAAGGATTAAAAGGATCTAGATTTCATATTTGTTACCGTTGGACGTATCAACATTGATTTGCACAAAACTTGACATGTTCATTAGGTACTAGGACAGTTCATGGGTACTTCCAGAGCCCCAGTTGTCAGTGCTGCCAACCAATTTTGCTTCCATATCGTTGAATGTATGAGGACCAAACTTTGTATTTACGTACTGGGACACGTCATAGGGATATTTCAGGTTAGGACTGTGCGATATTTCGATATATCAATCGATATTCTGTAAATATCGAAATTTTGATATTTTATAAATATCGAATTCGATATTTCGATACTTCGATATTTCAATATTTTTCGATATTTTTATATTTCGATACTTCGATATTTTTATATTTTGATACTTCGATATTTTCCGATATTTTTCGATACTTCGATATTTTTATATTTTGATACTTGATATTTTTGGATACTTCGATATCATCGATCGATATATTATCAAACCTTCAATATTTCATATATCGATCGATTTTCGATATTTGATCGATATCGAATTTCGATATTCAAAATCGGATATCGCACAACCCTATTTCAGATCCTACAGTTGACAGTGTTGCCGATCAATTTTGAAAATTAAATATGCACTACTTCCATTCATTTCGACATATCCGCACCAAGTTTTGAGTATACATATTCGATACAATTAAAACATACTGTGGTTGTTCCTTGTACCCTAGGAAGAAAGCTAGCACCCATCTGCCAGCGTTTGCCACCCTACTGTTACGTGCTGATAGCTATTCCTATACTTTGAAAAAAGCGCGTGAGGAGTCGCTGGATGTGGCTACGTTATGAAATGCTTTGAAAGAATAGTTCTCAGAGCCCTATTGCAACAAAAGCATTAAAAGAAACCTATACGTAGTTGCTTCTTTACAAGAGTATTTATTATGCGTTTAAACAACTCTTTTTGCATATGCATTAGGGTGGAGCGAAAAATTGACCTTTTCACTTATTTTCGAAATCTATATGGGGCTAGTGCGAGAAAGTTGCCAAATGATCTCAGGAACAAGTGTGCAAATTTTCAGTCCATTTCGTTAATGTTCTGATCTCCCGCCAGGGGCAAATTTGGCGCTTCCTTAAAATTATTCAAATTTAGCTTTTTTTTTTTTTTTTTTGCATTTATCTCGCTTATTTTTGAGGATATGTCAATGTTTCTTACATCGTTAGAATCTTTATTGCACGGACTTTGAAAAGATTTGGTGTTCATTGTCATTGTTTCGCGTTTTTGACATTCTTTCGGGCAAAGTTGATATATTTAGGGAAACAATCACAAGTTTTCGTATGTAAGAATTTTTCAGTTCAGATTCATGGGCACTTTTGCACTTATACTATTAGTGTTGCACATTTTTGAGAAATACTAAACACAAGTATAATATGATTAATCCATAATTACATATTACTCTCCTATAGGTTGTGTTCCCGCTGATGTTTAGAAGTGTAGCCGATATTGTGTCATTCTAGTTCTGAGCGTCTGTCCACCACAGAAGCATTACAAACAAAGTGTGTGCTTAAATACTTTAGTGTTTAGTGCGAATGAGATTTTTCTCTTAATGATGTTGAAACTTGCAGTCAAGATTGCATCAGCCAATTTATGAGCAAAAGTCTATACAAGTATATAACAGTAAATTAGCAGCTGGCAACATTACAAAGTGTTTAGTGTGAAGGTGAATTTATTTTGGTTTTGATAATACTGTTAATATTACTGTTAATAGCAACGTTACGAAGTGTTTAGTGTGAATGTGATTGTGAATTTATTTTGGTTTTGATAATACTGAAAATACTACAGATATAAATAAATACCGAATACTGTGAATTTGTCAAATTAAATTACTCCGGACTGTACAAATGAGTAAAGTTAAGGAAAAGAAAACTAGGAAGAACTCGGCATGTCCAATGTTTGGAAATCCATCGGAGTTTTCCGAAATTGTTCTACCAACTGTCGAAGATGTGTTGAAAAACACGAAGATCATTTGGCAACTTTCCCGCACTAGCCCCATAAAGATTTCGAAAATAAGTGAAAACGTCAATTTTTCGCTCCGCCCTAATATGCATATAACATAAAATATTTTGGTTACACTGTCTCTATCTGTATATATTTTCACAGTATCGGGCGAACCTTGAAACCCGGAGCATCAGGGAACAATAGCCAGTGCTTTTATAGTGAAACACAATGTACTAATGGGTCCGCGGTAGCTCAATTGGTAGAACTGTCACCTCTGGTACTAGGGGTCGTCGGATCGACCCCTGCTCACGCAGTGTGGGCTTTGTGGTAGACAAACACCTTTTCTCGGGGTTCTTCCATTTCCTCTCACTTTCTCCATTTCACCAATTAATCTCAAAATCATCCATCCGGCCTGAGTCAAAGTTGAATAAAGGCCTTAAACATTAAATTCAAATTAAAAAACAATGTACTGGTAAACCCAAATACACGACTCCGGGACTTTGAGTCAAAGATAATGGTAATTACTATAAAAATAGTTATTTCCTTAAATAATACCGTAATTAGAAATTAATGTATTGTATATTCGGGTTGAGAGCATATTTCGGTAAGAATTCATAGTTTTTCAGTTTATAGTAACGTTGTATTATCTCTAGGAACTTAATTTCTACCTATGGTTCAAAATATTTCTTCAGTTCCCTGAAGGTTTATTAGTATTTTATTACAAACTATACCAAAAAACTTCAGTCCATGTGTCTTTAGTTAATTCCTTATGTTTGTCAGAGTAAAGATATAGAAAGTATAGAAATATGGCAGTGAATGCATAAATAATCCCATCATTTGCCTCTTAAGGGTGCAGGAAAACAAATCAATAGTAAATTGGGATCAATGAATGAAAGATTAACTCCAATCCTGCTGATTACATTGATTATCTGCAGCGAAAAGCATTAAATTATTTCCTGTGTGAAAGAAACGACAATTTGAAAAAGCATGAACATTGAACATGAAAAAACTTCACAGAAGAAAAAAGCATTTTTTACACTAGTTACGCCACTGCTAGTAATTCTGGATACACTGCAATAAACTTTATTTTATCTCAAAGGAAACAACAGTTGGACGCGAATACGTTATGACACTCTCTAACATTTACTCTAAAAATGTTTTCTATGTTTTGTCATTCTTGAGACATTTCCGTGGAAAGATTAAAATGGGCCAACCCTGTATATATAATTCTATGCTGAACAAACTTTATTTAAAGCTTTTTCTGTGACGCCTAGTTTCCGCGAAAATTAAAAACAAACTGAATTTTGCCCGCCATTTTCCAAGATGACGGCCGTATGACAAGTTTAATTGTGGAGAGCTTTAAGTATGTTACTTGTGTGGCTAAGAACTAGATATATATACCAAGTATCACGTTTTTAAGTTTTTTTTTTGTGTATAATCACAAGATTGTGGCTTAACATGACTACACTCTGACCATGCGTATCTTCAGGAGATAAATATTCCTGAAAATGGTGGTTAACATTCAAGGAGGTGCGCCCACATATTCGATGTAGCGAATGAGTTTGTAGTGTTCATTTTGTCTATTCCTAGAGATTTTTTAACTTACTAGTTTTAAGGAGAGAGGCATCAACGGGTGGATCAATATTCCGACTGAAAAATATACCGTACTGCAGGGTTCAATTTTATAAACTTATTTCTTTTTTCCTACATAAAGAGTCACAAAAGTATAAATAAATAAATGTTAAATAGTAAGGAGAAAATATAACGACTGTCCTATTGCTGCTTATGAGAGTATCTCATGTTATGTTCTATCAATATAGTGGCCAGTGAAAATAAAAACGTATTTTGTAAGTAATCGCATTAGCATAGTAAATAACTATTATCTCATTATTATTATTATTATTATTATTATTATTATTATTATTATTAGTAGTAGTAGTAGTAGTAGTAGTAGTAGTAGTAGTAGTAGTAGTAGTAGTAGTAGTATCAAATGGCGAGAGGACTGAGAAGAGTAATGTGTCATAATATGAAGGTGGGAAGGGGAAGGGGAGATGGAAGGGGTGGGGCACTGAAAGGCATGAGCCTAGGGTGCCAAGGTGCATAAATCCGTCTCTGCTCTTGGGTAGGAAAAATGGTAAAACTTTTATAAATTACTATTTGTTCCAAGCAACAGGAAGCTGAAAATGACCTAACCTAAAAAAAGACACACAAAAAACAAAACAAAAAACGGGTGCTTTAAAACTTGATAGTTTGACAGTGTCATGTTTTTAGAATTATATCGAATTTGTGACCTCGGGGCGTTCCGCTCGCTCCACCATATTGAAAAAAGGCACCCGAAATATGACAATATCTCGTTTTAAAAGCATCTTAGAGCAAAATACATGATAACAGAAATGTATTTACACAAAATTCTCTACAAAATGTTTATTTCCATTTTTTCTTCTGGAATGGATCGTTTATGTGCTAGAGCTGCTTGTGGTTCTGCAATATTTCCGTACATTGTATTGTAACAGCAAAGGTCAAACAACAAGGAACTGAACATGAACATACCTAAAAAAATCCCTTTCGGCAGGCCTACAAGCTGGCAGGCAGGCGCTATCGAGAAACTATTTATTGAGTTGTAGATTATTCATCAAGAGCTGTTCAACGATACCCCACAAGACGTATATATATATATACTCGCTTTGCTTCGCTGGGAGCACTGCCCCCAGACCCCCGTAGGAGGCTGCGCCCCCAACTTCAGTCCTTTTGAGAGGATGCGTCTCCTGTATCTTAAACAATATCTCCCTGTAGCACTACACCACCTTGGTGTCCATCTGCACCTTCCCACAGGGGGCTGCGCTCCCAAAGGGAAGGTTTGCCCCAATTATTGTAATGTACTCTTGGTCATACACTTCCAAAAAAATCGTTTCTCTACCTTCAAGATGTGGAACTTGGGTTTTCGGGGCGGCCATTTTGGATCGAAGTGACGACTTTTTAAAAGTTTTCTTATATTTTCATGACCTAATTGTGATGGTACACCTTCAAGTAAAATTTTATTTATCCAGCTCAAACAGTGTGCAAAATGGGATTTTGGGCGGTCATTTTGGATCCAAGATGGCGAATTCTTCCAATTGTTGTAACATTTTCCTAAACTACTCGTCATAATGTATCCTTATGCTAAATTTCGTATCTCTAGCTCAAACGGTGTGGAAAATGGATTTTAGGTCCGCCATTTGGGATCCAAGATGGTGTCTTTGGATATATCGTGTAATATTTTAGTAACACACAAGTGATAATGTACCTTGTTACCAAATTTGATATTTCTAGCTACAGCCGTTTAGGCTGTGTATTCTATAAAACCATGGGTTCGGCGGCCATTTTGGGTCCCAGATGGCTACTTTTTCAACATTTCGTAATATTTTCTTGAACTACTAGTGACAATTCGCCTTATCCCAATTTTCGTATCTCTAGCTGAAACGATTTGGAAAAAAGATTTCTTGCTTCCGCCATTTTGGATCCAAGATGGCGTCTTTGAATTCTTAGGTAACATTTTTGTAATTAAACAGTGATGTTGTACCTTTATGAGAAATTTGGTTTCAATAGCCTCAGCGGTTTAGGCTGTATATTCTATACAACAATGGGTTCGGCGGCCATTTTGGATCCAAGATGGTGACCGATTTTGCTTAAACCTAGAAACAATATATAAAACTTTTGGTTCAAATATCTTCAAAATTGTGGCCGCTAGCGTGTAAATATATATATCAAAATCACAGCCAGATTCAATCCACTACTGGATGAGGCCTCTCCTCGAAGGGAGGAGATTGGACTACTGCTCCTACGCTGACCAGACGAGTTGGGAGAGGAGAACCGAAGCTCTCACTGTGATCGCCACTATATTTTATTCACAGCAGCTCCTCAATTATCCTCACGATGCTGGGTCAACACCGAAATTTTTTAGCCCCACCGGGAATCGAACCCGGGACCGCTCGCACTGAAGTCGAGCGCGCTACCTATATATATATATATATATATATATCGTACCGATCTCAACAGGTAGATTTTTCTTCGAAATCTACCTAAAAAGGGTAGGAGTTTTCAAAGTATTCAGTTCGTTACAGTTTAATTTACTGAGTAATGCCGCTGGCTCCACCATATTGCAAACAATCTACGACGGAAAATAATGCCTTATCTACTGAAGTTGTAAATTGTAACAGTTAAGGCGCAAATTTTGTTACCTTGTTTCGACAAATAAAGAGGGTCTCGAAAAGCAGAAAAGTTTGAAATGGAGATATAGAGAAGGTTATAAGTAGCTGAAAGAGATTTAATCATGGCGAGGAATGGTAGATAGGATAGCATTACATACATACATCAAGAGATTTTTAGGTGAATGCAGTGGTGGTATTCAACCGTCGCAATAACCGGTTAGCTGCAAGTTCTGTTGCAAGAAAGAGATTGATAATTGAGCAGTAGAGGTAAGGAAGGAGAAATGCCCAAAGAACAGGAGAATCCAAATCCAACTTCGGTTTTCTGAAACTTCTATCTCGTACTGCGGTTTCCTCATCCTGCGATTTTCTGTAGTATACAGTTCATCTCTCAACCAAGATTTAATATACTCTTCTGTCAGCACTTAACATAACAAGCTACACGTCTGTTGATGTCCTTCTAACGATAGATGTTACATATATTCATAGTCAGAGAAATGTTTCAAATGTACAGGTGAGGTTCATGACGCTGACCTACAGCTTCCTGTGCAATAAGAAGCGTGCTTTCATTTCCTAAATGTATGTTTATCCACATAATTAATTAAACTTTGATGCTGATATCAAACTCAATCACTTTAATCAAAGATGAATATGACGTAGGAACATCAGAAGGCCATTGACAGGGTCCAATACTAAATAAACTTGACGTTTTTCTTTGATGATCTCTACTTCAGATTGAAATCTACTTTCCATCTCACCAATGACACTGTCAGGACTATCTAGTCCCTTAATCTCTTGAACTTTTTATTGTTTCACAACAGAATATTTTAAACGTGTTAACACATCAATCATTACTGCGCACTTGCCATCAGTTTCAGTGTAAACCAGGAGATCTATGCAGACATTCTAAACATTTTACTTTCATAATGGCAACATATTGATTTCCAAAGTACAAAGAGACCAGTGACATATTTTCCAAAATATCGGCCATACAGGGAAGATATTCCAAAAGTTTATACTTTTTGTGAGATTTATATGGATAGAAAATGCCTCTATGGGCTACTGAATAAATATTTACTTGGTCCGATGTGCTAGCTTTAAAGGGACGTTTATCTAAATGTGTCACAAAAATGAATCTATCGACAGGGCTAATCCAATCTAAGCTAACGCATCTGAACTAATGGTTCCTATAACATAACCCAACGATGACTAATACTTTAATAAAGAAAAAATATTAACAATGCCTATAACTTTCCTATCTCTAAAATGAAAATATAGGGCCAAATAATCTATTTAAACAGCCTTTGTGAATAATGGGAACTTCATATAATAATTCATTGATTTAACAACCCGTCCGGCGACAAATTCGGTATATTATACAAATATACAAATTCAGTATATTACTTAGTTCAAGAAACTGTGTCAAACAACAAATTTTCAAAATTCCTGTATTTTTTCATGTAAGTCCGTTTTCAACTCCCTGTTGCTTGGCCTTTGTTTATACAAAACAGTGTATGTAAAAACTGAAGACTTCAAGCAGCTCTAACGCCTAAACGATGCATGCTAGAAGAAATAAACTTTCTCGTAGAAACTTTAGTGAAGATTACTTTTTGCAGTAGTATATTTTGTTCCAAAATACTTCTAAAGCGAGATATTGTTTTAAAAACGTATTTCAAGCGCTATTCCTTCAATATAGCGGAGCGAACGGCAGTGCATCAAAGTCTCAAATTCAGTATGTCACTCATGACGTGAAACTATGTCAAATGTCATTTTACATAATACCATGCCTAAAAAATACTGAAAACGAAATATTGTCAGAAAACTTAATTTGAGTGCCATTTGTATAATATGAAGGAGCGCGTGACAACATTTCAAGGTCGCAAATTCGTTCATGTATTTTCCAGTTCATGAAACTCTGTTAAACTTGCCAATTTTCAAAGCTTCTGTATTTTTTCCTTCCAGGTATATCCATTTTCAACTCCATGTTGCTTGGACTTTCCCGTTACAAAATAGTTTAGAGAAAGCTTTTACAATTACAAGCAACTCAAGCATCATAGAAGAAAAATGGAAATACCTTTATAGAGAGTTTTGTGTATAATTATTTCTGTAATAAGACATTTTGCTCCAAAATGCTTTTGAAGCAAGGTATTTACATATCACTGATTTTTGGGCATTGTATTCAATATGGCGGAGATAGCGACAACGCACCAAGGTCGCAAACTCGTTATATTACTCAGTACATAAACCATTAAGTTCCAATTTTCACAATTCCTGTATTTCTTTTTATTTTCAGGTACAAGTACATATTGCTTAGGCTAATTATTAATTTCTTGCAAATAAATAGGAAAAAATTCTTATTGAAAATATGCTTGGTTTCACGAATTGTCTTCTGAATTTGTTCTTTCGGTGCCCTCGAACACTGGCATGCCCATAGCTACAGGATATCTCTGACACTGCCCAATAGGGTTGCCAACTAAAATGTCGGACATTTCGATTTATTTCAATTTGGAAACCGGACATGCAACACATAAGAATAATTAGTGCACTCATTTCATTATTATCTCAAAGACAACGAGTTTAGAACATACAAAATTCAGACTAATATAGAGGAGGCCTGCAAAAAAATAACAGTAAAGAAGACAAGCGAAAATACATTGAGTGGAATGTCTGTAAAAATAACGGCAAGTTCATCCAGGACAGGGCTTCAAGTTTACATAAAAGTGAAGATATATTTTTGTAACTATCAACTAACTGAAATCGTTCAATTGGCAACTAAATACGATAAAAGGAAAATTTATATTCCAGCTATAAACGTCAGGTTCAAAAATGTCATGAATCATGTGGTAATCCATATGCTTATGTTACCCCATATGCAGTAATGGTATTACTGTTTAAGTTGAAAGGTAAGTATGAGAAAAAGTAATGGTTGCCAACCGGGTAGTGTCCAAGAGGAGGGAGCGGGCGGGAATCCAACATGACTGCGTGAATATACTATTTCTAGCATGCAAATTCCTATATCTAAGAACTATTATGCGTTCAATCACAGCGGCCGACCATCCTGCCAGCTTTTTCCAGTTTTTTTAGTCATACCAGCAAATGCCAGGGTGGCACCTTCAACATAGTCCCCGGCTAACACCTTACCGAATCCGTTACCCTATCCTGACCTGAGCCTTAGATGCCTAAAGGCTATAAATGAAATTCGAATTCAAAGTTGTAGAATTTCATAGCAGAAATGATCAACAAGTACACGGAGAAAAATTATATTCGGTATTACGTACTTGTATACAGGAATTCATACAGAAACAGGATTCGTTAGAAGGCCTGTATCGAATACATTTCCCAGAATGGTTTTACCCGGAATGTAATTTATACATGAATTCTAACGAATCCTGTTTCTAAAAGAATTCATGTATGTTTTACAGTTCAATGAGAATGTATTGAAGTACATGTCAGGCACGTACTGAAGAATGAATGGCATGTTATACATGCCAGGCATGTAATTTTATCAGTAAAGAATCTAGTCATGTAAATATATCATTTACATGCAAAGTTTACGTGCAAAGAATGGAAAATTGTACGGCCGGGAATGTAATAATAAGAACAGGACCTAGGATGATTATCCTGTATAATTATCCAAACAGGAGTAAATATCCCCAACCAGCTACACAGCAAACTAGATTATAAGTATCTGCCTATGATCACTGCGGCGCTTAGTAACAACCTGGGCGACCAAAAACAAATGTTCCACAACGTTTTATTACAAGATATTTTAATCAGAGGATTCTACATAATTTTCCCTCTAAACAGAATGTTTTTTTAGTCTAGCAATTCAAAGGGATTCACCTTTTCTTTGGGGAGGGAATTTATTTCGTAAGTTTTTTTTATTTTATTAGGGAGGGCTAATGGGAGTGTGGGCTATCCTTTATTCATAAACATAAGTTTGGGCATCACTTTCTTATTCATATTTGAATTCTTGGCATTTTCTGGTTTCCAATTTCCGGTGTCATCTCTGTAGTTAGTCCATCCTGTAATGTATCACATGCAACAAAGACAGCTCTAAAAGTTAGTTATCATCCACAGGAGCCAGGATAGCAATTACACAAAGGTGGCTTTAGAATTATGTGATTATCTAAAACACGATATAACAACAGATGAGGTGAGAAAGACAGGAATATATTGTGATTTACACTGTTACATAATATAAATTTCTACTAATGGGTGAGGTGATAAATGTATGAAGTGCACTTAATCGAGACAAACACGGTTGGCGAGTTAGACGGACAAATGCTAGCTTATCTTCTGCTTCCTGGCTGCTCGAAGCTTGATACAGCAAGCCATAGCTATGCTTAGCTCTGTTGATGTTAGGTTAGCCTCCGTTAAGATTGTTATGCGCGGTTAGCTTAGATTGAAGTTTAGGATAACTTAGGTTTGTTTTTATTAGATTAAAGTATATAAGCCGCTACTACCAAACACAATTTGATATGAAATTATGTTATACAACGTTTGCTAGTTGGTAAAGTTACTAATACGAACATAAATATGCTATATGTACGAGATAATTACCCCGTGCACTAAAGTCAGACAACACATATATGTTACATCCTATATACATTTTTATATTACTTGTTTCGGATATTATCTGTGATTATGGGAGCAATTATATTGTTAATCAATGCGTATTAGGAATGAATGAAGGTTTGAATGCACTTTTATACGCTATCGCACCACAAGGCGAAGTAGTCTATTGTTTGCGAGATGAGCTGCGAATAAATGTTAACTTTGATAAACAGATGGCAGACAAAAATGCACTATAAAATTATGAACAACTTTGAATTACGAAACTTCATTTAATGAATGGAAAATGTTAATAGAAACAAACCTGTTAATAATTTGTTTACCCTACTTATTACGTAAAGTATGTTGTTACTCTTTTTATTGAAGAATTATGTTGTAAATACTGTACGATCAAGTTGTATGTCGGATAAAGGCACGTAAGAAGCAAATGTTGGTAACTCACAGTGAGCTTACTTTTGTAACCGTTTTAGTATTCTAGTAGAACGAAATAAATACGTTTTCAGTTTACCTATATTTTATTTCTGCGGCAGAACGATTACTGGTTTTGCTAGTATAGCATTTCTACACTAGGCCAAGACCTATAAAGTAATATTAAGTTTCGCCTCACCCATATGCGAAAGCCTGGGTTCCCTACAAGTAGGCATCTTAATAAATAATATGACGTCATCTTGAAGAACTAAAAAAGTAATACCCTTAGATCATTATAGTAAAGAGTCCATGTTCGATAATTGAGCTAGCTGGTAGAATATGAAATATATTGGTATCTAGAAATAGAGGGTTTCTCAGAGTTATTGCCTTTGTGATGTATTTTGTGCGGAGTGTTTCGAGAAATTCTGTAACTCGAGGAATCTCCGTTCGCTGATATAAAACTTCAGTTGGAGAAGGAAGTTTGATTTTGTAGGCTAATCTCAGAGCATGTCTTTCGGAAATGGCACGACGTTCTTATAGGTCATTCAGAGCAGCGATCCAACTGGTGTGTCCATATGTTAATGCTGGGCGTATAAAAACTTTATATGTTTTGATGGCAGTCTGAGTATGTAAGCCCCGGGAAGTGCCAAACAATCGTTTTAGTAAGCTAAGACGTTGTGTAGCCAGTTTGCGAATTTTTTGCATTTGCACTTCCAAGATAGTTTGGTATCGAATATGACCTCTAGATATCTGGACTGTGGATGATGTCTGACAGGAGTTTCATTTACTTTGATCTAAAAAATATTGAGGTTTCGGCGGGTACAAGAGCGACATCGAAGTGGAGGGATGATCAGAGCTTGTGTTTTCTGTGCATTGATATTCAGTTTCCATTTTGTGCACCAGTTTGTAAAGGCATTGACAGAAGGTTGTAGGGTTGTGTTGATTGAATGAATAGTGTCTCCTGTGTCATTAGCATACTGATATAGCGATATTTGTGGTGGGAGTTTCGGCATGTCTGAAACATACATGATATATAATAATGGTGAAATAACAGATCTTTGAGGGACACCACAATGGAGAAAAATAGGATGAGAAAGGGTAGAGTTGATGTTGATGTTTGTGAGTCTTGTAGATTAGAAGGACAAAATAAGGCGAATACAAGAGCGAGGAGTATTAACGGAAAGAAGTTTGTAGATTAAACCAACATACCAAACTCTATCAAAAGCTTTCTCCAAGTCAAAAAGCATTAAGCAGGAAGGTTTAGAAGTATTGTACTGGGTGGTTATGGCATTAAATAGCCGGATAAGTTGATCTAGTATGCTTATTTGGGGACGGAAACCTGCTTGATGATGGTGGTGTTCGTTGAGACGTTCATGAAGTCGGCGGACAATGATTTTTTCGAAAATTTTACTGAAATAGGATGTTAACTGAATAGGGCGATATGATGAAATGTTGCTAGGAGCCTTGTTTGGTTTTATGAAAAGAAGAGTTTTGGAGACTTTCCAGTGCTGAGGATAATAACCTGTTCGGAGTATGAAATTGTATACTGTTGCTATGTGTGAACAATGTGAGGAGATAATTTGATAAGCTTATATGTTATATTGTCAAATCATGGAGCTGTGTTTTCGTTTCGTATGGATAACTGATAGAATATCGTTAGCTGTGATTGGTGATGCAAGAAGCGTATCTTCGAGGTGATGATGAATGTTTGGTTGTAAGTGAGGTGATTAGTGTAGAGATGTTCAGTTCTACTCTGAAGTGCTGTGCGGTACGGAGTGATGGTTGATGTGAAGATGGTTTTGAAAATATCTGCAAACGCATTGGCTTTTTCTTCGTCAGTAGTTAGAGGTTTAGTCATCTGATATGAAAGGTAAGTAGTCCGCTGATATTTGCCTGTTAATTGGTGAAATTTTGTCCAGAACATTGTTGGATGACTCAGTGTTGAAAGATGATTGCATGTTTTGATCCATCTGCGTCGTTTGTAGGCGGCAAGGTAGCTTGAGATCATTCGGTTCCAACGTCTGTGCTGTCTTAAAGATTCGGGGCTTCTCGTCTGTATGTAGTCTCTAAAGCTCTGCGAGATGCTGAAATGATAGACAAATATTGAAGTGGTACTGGTGGTTTGTGAGGTTGGCATGTCTTTAGTGGTATGTTATTTTTGGTAGCTTGATCTATGGCAGATGTCATATTGTCAATGATACTGTATAATTCTTGTTCTGTTTGTGATTCTCTATGGTCCTGCAATGATTTAGTTATTTCGGTCTGATATGATGTCCAATCTGCGTTGGCGTAGTCAAAATGTTTGATGATTTGATTGTCTTGCTTTTTAGTGTTCGGTGCTGATATGCCCAAAGGAATGGGTGCATGATCGCTTCCAAAAGAAAGTAGTACTCTGAGATTGGCTACAGTCAGTGAAGAAGAGCTTATAACAGTGTCTGGGGAAGTATTCGAGATCGGTCTGGATGGTAATGGAGGGTCTGTTTTTCTGCATTGGATCAACTATGGAAATATATATCGGCCATGATGAGATAGTGTCGGAAATGGTTGTTAATATATTGAAAAGAAAATCATATGGAATTGGATGACCGGGTCGGATATAGATAGTACAGAAAGTAATGGCTGTAGCTTTTGAATAGGCTGTGACTATGGTGTGTTCTGGAAGATGAAGTTAAGGAGGCAGTGTGTGAGATCGTGTTGGAATCGTGCTATAGTAGCCTATTGCTGTACCTTCTTGAGCTCGAACTATGTGTTGTGGACAGTCGGAACGGATGAGTTCGTATCTTGGTATTCTGATTGATTGTCGATGTGTCTGGAAGATTTCATTGAGTGCAAAAGCTGTGACACGTTCTTGTCGAAGGAGCTGCTCAAAAACTGACTTATGTGTTCTAGTGACCTGATATTGACGAATAAGAAAGTTAACACTACACTCATGATTTTAATGTCCATTGTCGGGTGCATTTTCAATTGTTTTGACACTGAAGTGAGCATAAGGACCAGCATACGTAGCATTTAGATGAACTCCAAAAATTGATTTCCCTGCAGTGGTGATTTGATTGGTGATGTTGTTTCGCTGAAAGGGATGAATGTTTTGAAATACTACGGTGATGAAACGAAGGAGATCTTCAATGGTAATTGGGTGTTTCAAGAGTTATCAGGTGCAGTAGATTTATCTGTGGTTCTGATTGGTATGGTTAATTCTGGTTTGTCTGGAAGAGGTGCAGATCTTTATTGGCATTTATAGCTGTATGTCGGATGGTTCTGATTACAGGTAAAACAGGATGATGGTTCCTGTAAGTTTGTGCAGTTTAAAGTTGAGTGATGTTCTTTATAGTGTCCACAAATCGGTGTGTTAGGGCAGTGTCTTCTCTGGTGCTGGTTGTGTTTGACAGCGTTCACAACGGATAACTTCAGGTGAAGGTGTTTTAGATGATTCGACTCTGTAGATACATCTGTAGATAGGTGCTTTATTTAAAAGAAGATCATCAATAGTATCTTGAGAGTTAGATGAGATGCGAACTAAATATGTAGGTCCAGTTGAACAGCGAATGCCTATGCAACGTTTGATCTCAAATCCTTCGTAATGTAATTCGTCTGTGATTTCCTCATCTGTGTAATCAGGTGTTACTCCTTTGATGACTACAGAAAGTGGTCGTGTCTTTCGTGGAGGAGGTGGTTGCTTCTTTGATGATGGATTAAGCGGTTGGATATTGACTTTTGGTCCAAATATTTCATATGAGACTTTGTTTCTGATTTTGATAGCAACCTTCTGATCTATTGATTGTATGATGATTCCGATCTTGGTGAAGTTAATTTGATGAATATCTTCGCGTGGAAGGTACTTCTGGAGTTGATGTAAGACTTACTTTGGCGTTTTGAATTTAGGATAAGAAACATTTGAGGCTGAATTTCGTCTTGATGATGAAGCAGCTTGATGTTCAGTTTCCATAGAAATTGATTCATTAGAAGCAGTGTCTACAGGTGATCGAGATCTTGAACTAGATTGAGAGCGTAGCTCTTTCGATTTTGGAGAGAGAGAAGTATTACTGCGTCGTTTCATAGAAGGTGATGCTTGATCTTTTCCAATAATGGATCCCTTGCTTCCCTAGGGCCGAAGCCCAGAACGAAGGAAAACTCAGTCAAAATACTGCAGTGTAAAGTCCAGGAAATGAAAAATGAAAAGCGAGATGATCAATCTTTGTACAATGACTGCTTTTCTCAATTTAATTTCTCCCTCCGACACTGAATAATGCCGTCAGTCCTATTGAGACCGTACACTTGCTTTCTCGCTTGTGCGTATTGCAACACAAATTCCTCGGTAGCAAGTTAACAAATCCCAGCTAGGCCAAGTTAAGTTGAACAGAATGTCTTTTTTATGCTAGCCAGTTATAGCACTGACAGATTCTATTTGGAAGGAGGATTGTAGGATTGTGGGAATTTGCATAGGGAAGATGGACTATGGGTTATAACTTTAATCTTAATACTTAATTTATTTGTTCATCATTTGTTCATATAGGACATTATGAGCTTTTGCTCATAATCATATTGTGGATGGTATATAGATCATGATAATGCGAGTTGAAGGTGATGTGTAGTTATACATCACAACACTTTGAAAACAATAAAGACGAATGCAAGTGAGTCTTCTTGTTCAGGGGCTGCTCTGAACATTGATGGAAACAGATGAAGCCCTGTTAGTGCATTGATGATTAATGTGCAATAAATGATGGTACTACGTGGTGAGGGTTGTCTGGTAAGTGATAGGCTGAAATGTATGCGTAATCTGGATGATGTGGTGGCAATGTATAGTGATATTGCGTGAATAGTAGTGAGAGAGGTGGTTGAATGTACGTAGTGCGTGCTGGATATGTTTCGTGGTTCTGAATAATATCGTGAAGTAGTAGATGATTGCTTTCATATCGTTGGCTTATGCATTTCAGACGTAACGTTTCTAGGTGGAGCAGAAGGTGAGGAAAGGTGATGCGTTCATGAAATTCGTTTCTCGGACTGGGTAGTTAGATGCGTTAGGCGATTCTGAGAGCATGTCGTTCGAGTATTTGAAGCTTTTGATATATTTTGGGGTTTGCTGATATTCATGCGGTGAAACCGTAAGTAAATACAGGTCTGAGGAATGCTTTGTATGTATTTATGATGGTTGATGGTTTTAGTCCCCAGCTTGTATCAGTAAGGCTTTTTAGAAGATTTAATCGGTTGGTAGCTTTAGTGATGATCTTTTGTAGATGAGGTCGCCATGTTATATGATGATCGAAAAGGATGGCAAGGTATGTGACTTGGTGAGAGGGACGGATAGGTTCGTGAGTACTTGAATGTTTTGTTGTGGATTTCTTCGAACTCGGGATCGTTTCTTTGGAGGAAAAAAAATGATAGCCTTCGTCTTGTCAGAATTGATGGTGAGTCCCCACTTACTGCGCCATGATGTGAAACTATTAATGGCTTCGTTGTGTGTGCGATTAATGTGCTGCATGCAGTCGCTAAGGAATAGGAAGGCAGTATCATCGGCGTATTGAAATGTATGGATGTTGGGTGGTAGAGGCGGAAGATCAGCTACGAAGAGAAGATATGGCAGAGGTGAAAGAGATTCTCCTTGAGGAACTCCACAATGGAGGAAGATTGGATGGGATAGTTTGTTGTTGATGGTGATATAGGCCAGGAGGTTGCTGAGGGAATTGATAATGAATCTAAGGTAAGTGAAAGCTTGAAGCTTGTAGGTTAATGCCTGATGCAAGAGTCTGTCGAAAGCTTTTTTCGGAGTCAAATAACACCAGACAGGATAACTTGGAAGTATTGTAGTGGTTGGTGATCATAATGGTGAGGCGAAGGAGTTGATCGTTAATGCTGAATGAGGGGCGGAAGCCAGCTTGATGAATAGGTATAAGATCATACCGGGTGAGGTGGATATGTAACCTCTGTACTAGGAATTTTTCAAAGGTTTTGCTGAAGGTAGAGGTTAATTGGATTGGACGATATTAGGATACAGTATTGGGTGGTGTCTGTGGTTTAGGAAACATAAGCGTTTTGAGGTTTTCCAGGGAAGTGGGATATAGCCAGTGCGAAGGATGAAGGGGAAAATTCTAGCCAGAAGGTTCAGGAGGTTGTATGGTGCTTCTGTTAGGTGACGGTATGTGATTTGATCGATTCCTGGTACAGAGCAACGTTTATGTGTGATGGCATGCATGATTTCTTCGGAAGTGATTGGTACAGTAAGTGGATGATCGGGAAGTGGATAATCGATGTTTGGCTGGAGGTGAGGTGAGGTGAAGTCAATGCGGTGTGCTGGATGTCGTCTAAGCGGATTGATGGGAATGTATGGTGTGAAAATATATTGAGGATAATCAGCAAATGCATTGGCTTTGTCTTGATCAGAAATTAAGGCTTGATTTCCTTGCAGTAATGGGTATGCAGTTTTGCTAAATTTACCAGTGAGAGCATTGAAAGGTTTCCAGTACTTTGTTGGATGCGAAGTATCTGTTAATGAGTTGCATGTTTTTATCCACTGTCTTTGTTTATATGCTTTGAAATAGTTATGCACTATGCGTTGGTACTGTCGGTGAAGACGAAGTGATTCTATGTTGCCGCTACGTTGATAGTCTTTAAACAGTGTACGTGATTTGGTTATTAATGGTAGATACTGAGGTGGAAGTTTTGGACGGTATGGATGCATTTTGCTTGTTGATATCTATTTAGTGGTAGCCTGTGAAAGTACTTGAGTGTGGAGTATAAATCAGTTGATGGAGGTGGGATGTGTGAAGTATGAGATTGGATGAAATCTCTATAGCCCTCCCAGTTGGCTTGGTCAAAACGAAGAACTGTTCGAGGGGGTGGATAATTTGTGTGTTTGGTGTGTTGATGTGTTTGTATAATGAGTTTTATAGTTGCATGATCACTTCCAAGTAGTGGATGTGATGACGATATCCGGGGTGGTGTTGCTGATAGGTCGGGTTGGTTTTGGAATATGATGGATGGTGCCTGTTGTTTATAGTTCAGTGAAATCAGTAAAGTTAGCTTTCTCTTGAGCTGAGCGGCTCGACGTCCGCCATAATGATGTAATGGCGAAAATTGTTTGATATGTATGCGAAAAATGATGTGGGTATATTATGGCCTGGTCGTATATAGATAGTTGCAATAGTGATGTATATAGATTTGTAGTAGATGGTGGTTATGAGATGTTCCGAGAGGTTGGGATGTTTGTAGTATGTTGTCAATGTGCTATGGATGGGGGAAAGCCGATTGCTACTCCACCGTTAGCTCTGAGTGCAGGCTGGTTGTTATCGTTTCTCAATAAGGTGTAGCCGGAGACTTTGCATGTGAGTTTTGGAGTGAGATATGTTTTGTTGAGAATGAAGGTGGTGATCTTTTCTTCTAATAGGAGTTGCGTGAAGAGCGGTTTGTTTTGTTTCAGCGATCGAATATTGAGAAAAAAGAATGTTAAGTCGATGAGCAATATTGATATGGCTAGTGATGAAATTGTGATGAACTTATACTGCGGTTTTCATTGTATTAGCGTGAAAATAAATATATGGGCCTGAATACGTAGCGTTGAGGTTTACTTGTAAGATTGTTCTGGCTGCATGCTGTATTTGTTGTAAGATGTGATGCCGTTGAAATGGGTGTGTGTTTTGCATAGTTACGGTGATAAATACAAGAAACTACTGAATTGTAATCGGTTGGTACACAGAAGTTACTGGTGATGAAATTTGAGTTTGTGTTTCTGCTGTACGAATTGGTACAATAAGTTCCGGTTTTGTAGGTTCAGGTTCAGGTCTAACTTTGCATTTATAACTAAAAGTGGGACGAGCTTCACCACAGGTTGTACATTTTGGAGGCTGTTGTAGGTTCGGACAGGATTTTGTATGATGTGGTCCAGAGCAGAAACCGCGTGTAGTATCATTAGTGCATTTTGAAGTTGGATGAGAGTTTTATACTTGAAATCTTTCGCAGCTGATTGGTAATGGAGGTGGTGAGTGCGATGGTTCGACCCGATAACGTCTTTTGTGGATCCGCGCCAAATTGGTTAGCAAGTCATCGATTGTTTCTTGATGATGAGTTAGTACTCAAATCATGTATATAGCTTCGCCTGTTCTAGATTTGATTCGGAGACATTTGATGATAGTAGGACCTTCTTGTTTTAGTTCAGTCTCAGCTTCGGTTTTTGTTACTGTTGGTTCTACTCCTCGGATAACTACAGAGTGTCGGTTGTTTGCCTAGGAGCTGGAGGCTGCTTTGATGGTTTGTTGGTGAGATTTGCTGTTTCTCCAAAGATGGCGATTACGGATTTTGCTGAAAAGATTTTGATCATGAGACTTTATGATGGCGTCATTAAAGGTCAGAATGGTGCGTGTGATGATCTCTCGTGGAAGATATTTCGTGATTTGTTGCAGTAACAGCTTTGTATTTCTGAACTTTTCATCAAAATTATTAAGTAGAAAGGAGTGTTCAAGGTCTGGAAAGTCTTCTTTACTATTGATGTCCATAGCTCGTTCAAGATATGATTCGGAGTCACTATGGTATGCGATTTCTTTGCCGAAGATGAGTTTTGATTGCTTGGATGAGGTGATCTTGAGCGTGAGCGAACAGGTGATTTTTCTTGAAAACATTTAGGATGATCAGTTGCTTTGCCAAGTGCAGACTACTGTGGAGGTCCTGGTACTGTTGGTGGTAGTCGATGCTGATAGCGTTGTTCCTGATGCTGGTTAGATATGATGGTGATGAAAGCTAGTATTCCAACCAGTAAAAAGATCCTATGGAGATTGATATGATGTAGAGCCGAAGCCCTGAACGATATCTGATGTTCTGTCAATGTGTTAATGAGAAGATGATCAGTCTTTGTGTAATGACTGCTTCTCGGGCTAACTCTTACCCTTCGAAATGCCGTCTGTCCCAAAGTGGCAGTGCACGTACATTTCTCGCTCGTGCGTATGCTACACGAGGTCCTCCTTAGTAACGTTGACCAACCACATTTAAGCTAGGTTAAGTTATGGTACAGAATGTCACTCCACAAAGAATGTACATCCATTTGATGCCCTTCATACTTTCAAATATTAAATTATTAATACATCAGCAATTATAGTTTAGTTATCAATCAAAGCTCAACGACATTAAATGCTGTGCCGATAACTAAATCATAAAAATAACAATTACTTACATATAAAGAAGTTGCTCACTTCGCTTTCCTTCTACGAAAAGTAGAGTCATCGGTTAACGACCTTTTGAAACTCTCAAAAATAACATAGGTGCAATATGTACTCATTATTCTTATTTATTGATTAAATCTTCATTTTAATTATTCTCATAAAAGACAATGAGCTCAAGTTTGATCCAGTTAACACATAACATTCCATATCTTACTTTTGTTCCTCCGATGAGCCATGAGAACAAGTGTGTATATTAACCTCACGCTAACTGTTTTTTCGTACTGCTTATCATGCTTTTCGTACATGATGTCTTTCATGTAGTTTATCCATGAGTTTTTACCTGATAAAAAGTACACAAAATATGGACTTTCTTACATTTCTCAGTTTAAACTTCTGCCGAGAATGTATTTTCAGCAGGATACATGTACAAATTTCCCGTCGTGCCTGTTATTTTGTCATTATAATGACATTTTCGTAAAACATAAATTTAGAACGAAATAATACCAAAATGCGTACTGCAGTTTTCACAAAACTACTATAACAGTAACAAAATTACTGTCAGTTTTCACAGACTTCCTTTTTCCAAAAACCCTTACTGGAATGTATTTTCCGGACCCTCGATTTCTCTCAGAGTAACAGTGACTATCGTATTGTCCATGGGGATGATGTGTTCAATCTGGTTACCGAAAACAAGTCATTTCTAATATACAAGTAACCACATATTCGGAATTATTGTATCTATAACTATATTTCCATGTCAAATTAAAAGTTTTATGTTAACAAAAATCAACAAGTGCTGAGGACCACCTGGGTGATTGTAACCGACTTCGGTCATGGAAAGAGAATAATCCAATACCGAAACAAATTATTTGTAGCAAAGAATAAGAATATCTTTCACAATTATTGCACCTAGAGTTATAATTCTGGTATCGAATTATAGGGCTTTATTCTAAAAATGATCACCAGTTGTTGATCATCTGAGTAGTATCTCTCGTATCATGAAAAGGGAAGAATATAGTCGCCGCCGTAACATGTAATTTCTTGCTTACAAGTAAGTGTACTGGGGGAAGTAAATATAGTGCAGTCATAATATGATAAGAGATTAGGAATGATTTCGAAAAAGATATTTCACACAAGCAACGGTATTCTCTGTGATGTTTCCTTTAGCCTTCCATCAGCTTATCCCATAAGTAATGTCATATATTTGCAACCATGAGTAAAAGAACGATCACTTAACTGGAACACTACCGTTACTTAGGAAACTAGTCTCCAACATCTTGCCCCGGACAACAACTAGCCTAGTTATGTCGCTGCTTCCAATGTTGTCTATTTGCTATAGCACTTTATATGAACAGTGAAATAAAGCTCACCATACGAACAAGCAAGATGCTCAATTTTTTTATCGTCGTCCGGTGTTGCCAGTTCATGGTAGGTAGATTTCCCTCCGACGGTCACTTTTCCCTCCTTTCCTGCAAAGGTTTCTGAACTATCATTAGTTACGGGCGGGGGGGGGGGCAGGGGAGAGTATTCATTCTATATTAATGAACGTCTGGATTTAACACATTGAAGTGTATGAATAATGATGACTAACAATATTATATTCAGAATTTCGGTTTTACATATTTTTCCAACCTACTTTCTAGAAAAATGGAATTTTCTAATACGTTTTTCGTTGTTTTCCAAAATTAAGACCTGATACGGGAAAACGAATTTCATTTTTGAATTCAGCAGACAAAAACTTTTAAGAATATTTTCAGGAAAGAAATTCAGTGCTGAACAGTGTTATTATAAGGCACAATTAAAATAAATTGTGGTTTTCGGTTTTGCACAACTTGCCGACAACGACAAAGGTATACAACTACAAATCATATTTATTTAAACCAAGTGGAATAACTAGAAATGGTTCTTAGTTATTTTAGCAGTGTTCAATGGATTGCTTAAAGTATACTATGCGTGGAGACAGAGTTTGTTTAATTTAGAAACTTGATTAATATGGTTTCCTTATCAAAATATATTTTTGAATGTAGGCGCAGGTAAGAGGATATTCTGTGAAATAATCACATCCGGATATCTCTGAACAGCAAATGTAACTATTTATATACATTGTAGTATGTATTGTCTCTAAAATAGAAACTCGATTTCGGACTTACTTTGCTTAATCACCATAAATGTTCTAAAATGTGTTATCACAAGCTAATTTTGTGGTAAAACTAACTGAAAACGTGTTATGGCTTCATTTTCTTTCAAGTATTCCTTGCCTCAACAGCAAGTGGCGGGCGGTAATGTAATTTTCAAAATTAATTTTGTCCTGGCAATCGCCAGGTTGGATATTGGGATTACAAATCGTACTCAGCACCTTCGAAAATTCCTCTGGATGTGAAATGTGTCTTAAGTCAAAATATCTTCTTTTTTAATCAAGCTCCTTTATTGTGAAAACTAAGCAATCTTTAGAAATGTTGACGTTGATCGGTTCAGGAATAACCAGGTGTTTTCCAATATACCAAAATCTTCAATTATGAATATTGGGTTGACTGCATGAATACACAGCCTGAGGACAGTTTTCGGAATAGAGTAACCCACAGGCAAAATAAAATTTTCCATTACCTGTTTAATGGGATGACTTGTACCATTACTGAGGTTCTAAGCTCAAAAACGTTGGTTACAAGGTTGTGATGGTGGCAATTAATTTAACAAGACTATTGCCTATATCTGCTAATGCACTTACCATGTAGATTATGGTAAGGATGGTTTTAAAAATCAATAACATCGCATGTCGGTCCTTACAGCTGCACCTTGTCTCACATTGATATTCAAATGTGGTTAATAGCATACGCTAATTAATCCGTGGAATCTAGGTACTTCATCGGGTATTAATACCAAAAGTAAATTTTTTTAACCGGTTATCTGGATTGGACACTATTTAACAGTTGAATGAGCCAGTTTCTCCTTTTACCAATTTTGTGTATCCTCAGAACAGGCGAGAATATTTGAAATTGTTTGATTTCGCAGTTGACACAAATTGTATCATTGCGTGGGTACAGAGAATACAATGCCTATTGATATTCGGAAGCCAAAGAGCATTGCTGTTGTATTTCGCAGAGGCATGTACCAAAAAGCCCGGTAAAAGCTCCAACAAATAATTGTCTCTGGAATAAGCAATTGGATGTGCATTGTGTGGTACTCGGGCAAGGTAGCTGGCCGCCTTAAATAAAACCCCGGGGAAGAACTTCTTTCAAAGCCATGAATGTTAACGATGAAGTTCTTGTCACAATACATGGTGATTGTGGGTGGTCAGGGCTTAGTCCTAATTCATTAAATATAGTAAATGAGTTTAATGAACACTTTCAAATATCAAATCTAATAGTGCTTCTTGAAGGCCACGTTTTTACTGCGCTTGATGCATCTTTGCCTTAGACCTTGTTTGTAATTTATGACATTTGAGACAAACAACCAAATATATCCAAAAGGGAAATCATCATATATTAGCTAGTGAGAGATAGATACTCGTGTCCTAAGGACCCGCCACACTATGCCCATATTATCGCTTCAAATCAGTTGATTTCTGGTGAAGATACGTGAGTTCCATCTGTGTGTAAATTAGGTTAGTCTCGGTCTATTTCGATCAAGATGCAACATACATCAAACGAAAAAAGGAACAGGCGAGCAGTCTGGCGGTTTGTAGATTTTATCCAATGATAAATCCAGTCGGTAGACTGACTGGGAAGAAGTATCGCAAATCTTGGTCGTATTAACATATTTCTCCCCTGATGGAAGTGAACCATAGCTAATTATTGGTCCTATTATCTGAAACTCCTACAATTGTTTCTAACACGTTTTTTCAAATAGAAGATATACACTGTCCATTATAGGGTGGATTAAAATATATTTTTCAGAATACGCTTTTGTCATCATAGCTGACGAAAGAACTCTCAACAAAATTTACAGAAAGAATACCTAAGATTGGTTCATTTTCGGGAAATCGCCATTAGTCATTTAGCGGTATACCATCTGGAACTCACCATGTGGAGGTAGACGCAAAAGGAAGTTCCAGCTTACCTGCCCGACGTTTAGTGTACTAAGAGGGTCAAGCTTTACACCTCGAATTGTCTCTTTCTTTCGAATACTGTCAAGATCAATTTCACGAGGAGACTTGCCCGTATGACATCACTATGGGATTAAGGACCAGATAGAGAAGTTGACACCGCATCACCGCATTTACGCAGCGTACGACTCCCTGATTGTGATACGAAAGTTCAAACAATGGGCGCAACGAATCCAAGCAATTCTCAATTAAGGATTGAGTATTACGTAAGTCGTCGTTCGAAAGTTTTATGGCAATTCGAGGTGAGGTAAACCGTACTTTTTCCACACTCTAAGAAGTTTTTTACATTTTTCCACACTCTCGAAAGTTTTATGGCAATTCGAGGTGAGGTAAACCGTACTTTTTCCACACTCTAAGAAGTCGATATTAGGTTCAGGTTCAAAATTTAAATTTTATAAAGTTATTTATTTGTACTTTAGAAATAGTTTCTACTTCCTTGCTTGGAGCGTGCTAATATACATTTTTTCGTTTGTTTTCCAGCATCCCAAGATGATGTTCTCATGTTGATCCTAGAATGCGTTTTTCTTTTAAGATAGACAGGTTTCTGTCACTGGTTTCTGTCTTTCCAAGTAAAAACTTCATCTTTTAAACATTGTTTTAACTAGATCTGATGTAAAACCACATTAGTTCTTAGAATTTTAAGGCGAACTTGGCGAGTTTCTTCAATTTGGTACTTGACTTCGTCGACGCAATGCATTCTTGAAGGAAATATGGCAGTCAACCAACGGGTGTGACTAAGCGGTCCAGGAAGCCACTTATCCAAATCATCAAGATATCTTCTAGTGGGATATTGTCTAAATGTAAGCCTGATCTTTGCTTAATTAATTTGTATTCATCGGAGAGAGGCTTGCATTGATAGCATCAAACCTAATGACGAAGCTCGTAGGGAGAATTAACCTACTTTTCGACAATCGTTTCAAGAAATTATCTGAGAGACAATTCGTTTGAATGTAAATTGGCAGATAATACATTCGACATGACGTTCATGGTATGTCTTGATGCAAGGAATTACGCTTCTCTGTCTTCTTTTATTTCTTATCTCTCCATCACAACCAACGCAGATAAACTCAAACAAGTTGACTTTTCCTCGGATAAGGTACTACAAAATCGGTGTTAATTACGTATCCTGTGTCGGTGCGTCCTCCGATTCCTGTTTTACATGTTTCATATATACTGAAGTAGGTTCCTTAACCATAGGTTCTTCTAATCTGGAGCATATTTTATCCGTTGCACCACACACTTCGCTCAGCATGGTTGGATCATGTCTACCATCGACGTAGAATAATTTGTGATTACGAGGGGGCTGGCGATTTCTTCTAGATCTTGAATGTTGACGTCTTTTCTTAATCACATTGTTTAGTTTGTTTACTTCAGAGAACGTATTACACAAATCATCAATGAGCAATGACGCCAATGGTAATTCAACGTCGTCTTCTGATTTAGTTTCTAGAAGTAAACTTGACATATCTTCCATTCTGAGACGTTAATCAAGTCTAAGTTGCTCTTCTAATTTCCTTTTAATCTTCCTGTGGTACTTGCGTATTTTCATCTCAATTCCCTGCCGAAACATTATTCTTCTGCCCCTCAAACTCCCTAAAATGTCTTCAGTAATTTTAACAGCCCACCTGTAGCAACTATGGTCAACACGCAAGACGCTCAGTTCAAGAGAGCATGAGTGTCTTCTAGGCGGCTGAAACGTTGGCGATAGTTTTATCTTGTTCAATTGTTTAATCCGCTTTTTGTTCACTGGGTCAGAAGCTTCTCTACTCTTTTAGCTGACAATGTTTCGATTGCAGTTCTTCACTACTTTATCAGTCACATCCGTGATATTAGCTCACAAGGTTTGGATTGCAGTTCCTCATTTCTTTATCATCAACATCCGTGTTACACTTAGCAGAAGGGCCTTCACCATTAATTTCAATTTTAGTTCACTTGATAGCGAAGCAATAGCAAAAAGGACCTTAGAATCCCGATAATAGTGTCGGTCCGTCCTTGGTCGGAAATTAAATCTCAGGCACTACAATGTGTAGAGAAATGCTCCGGGTGTTCTTTAGAAAGATCTTGGCTAGATTAGCACAGAGCGCCGGAACCGTCTTTATTAATGCAGTAGTTCAGTGTTGCCAGCTTATTAGAAACAATTGTTCAAATTGCTTCCATTCAGTTAAAACTTTCTTATAAATTACATAGACTATGAACTGATAATGAACACTGAAAACAATCATATATTTTCAAAGTGACAAACAAGTGATAAACATGCAGGGGTAAGTAACAATTAAAAATGGAATGTTTACCAAAACTCTACATACGGGCCCCACCTTGTTTTTAAGACTACATATGGGCATCACCTTGTGCTTAAAGATAAGGATAAAATGAATTGTATGGCCGGCAACAGCACTAACCTTCTGCTTTAGACCTTAATAGTACGCACTGAAGCAGAAATTAGTTTCTAGCAGAAAAGGTACTTAGGATAATGCGTTCTATCCTCAATTCATTACTGAGAATGCTTGTTCTTACTCGAAAAATGCATCCCCAGTCTATAAATAGTATATTCTTTTAAATAGATCAATTGTTGTTAAGAAGTAATAATTCCTTTTTCTTTATTCAGCAAGAGGAGATATGTTTCTATTTAAGCGCGTTCGTTATTGTTGAATTTGTTGTCCTCTTGGTTGTTGTAATTTATATCGTTGACACAAAAACCGACAGATCAATTATGTAAAAATTGGTACCTATTGTTACGTGATTAATTATTGTTAATCAGACAATTAAGCATAAATTTCCTAGGTACCGAATTACGTTTGTTCAAACAGTATTCGACTTATGAAAGAAGAAGCGTATATTGGATGAACAATATATTCTTGGTAAGTTAAATTTTAAACTTTTCAATTACTTTTAAAAATAATATTCAGTTTTTATTGTATTACTTCCGTGCTTATTCTGAATACGAAAAATATATATTGATCTTGATATATTTGGTTATAATCCGTGGATAATATGCTGTTGACTATAGCAAACTATTGAATCAGTGGTTCTGCTAGATCTGCCAATGGGGTATGTCACCCGCCCACAAAATTCTCGAACACACTTAGAAACATTGTGAAGAAAGAGGATTTTAGCATTTCGAGGGTAGGCCATTCTGATAACCCAGAAAGGGTTATCAGTTGCATTATAGATACACCCTCGGGTTATTTAAAAGCTAGACTAGCTTGGTTTAACTTATATTAGTTTAAGCCATCTTCAACTGGGCTTAACATCATTAGTTCTTCAGATCTGATCTGAATAGGGCTTCACTTCAGATACTCCTCCGGATCGTTCAAAAGAGTGAAGTTTAAGTTAGATTAACTTGCATTAGTTAATTTAAGTGATCTATAACTGGGCTGAATTTTTAATACCTTTAGTTCATCGAAACCAGATCCGAAATAATGTACTGAACACGGTGCTTTTATTTTCGGAACGGTATTCAAAGGGCGAACTTACAGAACTAGCGACAGCGAAGCAGGAATTATCTGTTTTCAATTTAAATATTGAAAAAGAGAATTATCTGTTTTCAATTTAAATATTGAAAAGATAGATGTGAAATACAAGATGTTTGATGCTATTAGGACATTTATTATGTGGAAGAAGTGTATAATATTATCATGGGAAAATCAGTACTGAAATAATGCACACAGTTTCCGTTCTCAAAACATAATAAACTCATTTAATAAAAAGAATGATGCAAACAATTCAAATTTTCACAGAATATTATTAGGTGTACTACACGATGTTTTTCGTTTAAAAGCACTAGTTCAATACTAGCATCTTGTTAGATTCCATTCTTATTAAAAGCAATTCAAAAGAGTATTGGCATGTGACCCGTTATCTGAGTGGCGCGCCATGAAGACTTATAAACTCGAAATGAAGTTTACAACAAGAACGCTCTTCCAACGCTTGTATGGCAGTCGATATTACACATGCACTGAGGCAAAACAAGACGCGCAGTCCAAATTTGTATGATGATACCTAGTTCTTCTGACGTCACCTGAAGTAAGTCTACGTAGAGTACACCACCATCCGCTTACATCTTGTTAATCACTAGCTCCCATTATTTCAGGAGGAAATCGTGTTTTTAAGGACCCTACAATAGTATTTTTTCTCAGTGTGCTTTGCTAATTATTTTAATAAATAGCTTTTAACTACTTAAAACAAGCGCTTATGGCACTGGAATATATTAGTGTGTTCTTCTTTCAGGGGCGTAACTAGTCCCGGCGGGGCCCCCGGGAGGGATTTGGCAGCGGCACTCCCCCATGACCATGAAAATGTAGGTCATATACTTTGTTCTTTTTATTTTAGATATATAAATAATATTGTACAGTAGGTAAATGAGCAGTATCTTTTTGAGGTTCATAGGTTCATACCATTAGGCTACATTTCATAGGTTTAATTGTATTTTATTCTAATTTGTAAATTGTTTCCAAATTGTAATTTTTAACCAGGGTGAAGAAAATGTAGTCCTGGGAAATTACTATAAATAGATACATAAAATACTATAATTGAATATAAGAATTTTTAAGTTTCCCAAATTGATTAGACTTTACAATCAGGATGAAATAACACTTGATAGAAGGTTTCTTGTTTTTACTTGAAGTACAGTGAACAACACAATCTTATACCTTCTTTGAAAAAAAAAATACTTTTCCCTTCAACATCAAAAATTAGTGTGCACAATGTTAAATATATAAATGAAACATTCGGAATCAATTTAAAATTACAAATATTTTTCAGTCTGTGCAATATAAAGTAGTATCATCCATAACATAAAAATCAACAAAAAGAAAGTATTGTAGCTATAATGTATATCATTGACTGCAAAGAAGGCTGAATGAAAAAAAAATCATAATGTAAATTAAAATTGCCGAATATTTGGCTGCATTGTGGTAGAAACAAATAGTTGTAAACTCAAAATACAACCTGCAAAGGAAACGCAAAAAATATGTAAGAAAACGCTTTGCTGTCAATTATTGGGCAACACAATTACTCAAGTGTGTTGTGGGACAGTCTTGATCGAAAAACACCGACATCACGTGTCGAGCAGGGAGTTTGGGGGTGGATAACATGTCTCCAGTTTTACACGTAATACCCCACCAGTACCGTACCTATACCACGGTTTATTTTATTTTATAATAATTTTTTACTTTCCCAAAAAGGCTTTATCTGACGGACTCAATTTCGCATTTACGTCTTCCGTATATTCACGACAGAGCCGACGGGTCCCCCTGAGCCGATGGGCCGGTTGCCCAGCTTAGTTACGTCCCTGTCTGCCTTGCACAAGTAGCTACCAAGTAAGAATTTTAAAGAAATGATTAAAAGCGCAATGTATGATAGCACGGGTCTATTGATTGGAAGACTAAAAAAAAACAACAGGGAAATACCGTCATTGCTTCAGAGATTTTCCCCGATTATACTTCAGTCGAGAGAGTGAAAACTGAAAAAGAAAGTCACAAAGCATTATGGTATTGACCTGCTTTTTCCCTTCATCGAAATATACCCAGACTACCCTATGTAATTACAAATTATATTTACGTAGTGAAATAGAAATCAACTTACTACGAACTCTTCGCTAATTCGGAGTAATGATTAATACCTCAAAATGCATGATATTTTAAGATAGAGTTCGTTGATACTAATTGAATCTATTCTTTAAACAATATACAGGCATACATCGTCATTATTCTAGCATTTAGGAAGAGAATGATTATTTTAAGTTTATTCCTTGCCGTTTGCGCCTCGCTAAAAAGTGACTTGTAGATGTTTGCACAACTTGCCGAAAACGAATAAGGCACTGATTTACAAATTTTAACATTTTTCTCTTTCCTGAATGGAAGTAAGTGTTTCTTATAATTTATGGCCTCCTAATCACGAATCTAAAGTCAGATGTGCTGTATTAGGTATGGTTTTTAGAGAAATTTTAAAATGAAATTTTGAAGGAAACCCCATTTTTAAAAATATGTATGTCTTATAATAATCTATTGTTGTTTTATTGGTATGTTTATGTTCAATGCAAACTAGATAAAAAATATTTACATTGCATATTTGAATATCAGAAATATAAATCAATATTTATATGTGACCGTAAAAATCCACATGTATGAGACAATCTGTATACGTATAAAGATGGAGCTGACATCAGTGCATTTATACATTGGCAACCAAACAAAGAATGTGAGAAAGATAAAGACATAGATTGATGCATCTTAAGAACAACAAAATAAAAGAAAAAAAACACAATTTTCCTTTTGTGTGATGTGAGGAGCTTGTCACGTGCCAAGTTCCAACAGTAATCTGCGAGCATTGACACACCAAATTTTCCTTTGTATCGTTGGTCCATGTTCCTGAATTGATTAGTGAAACCTCTCGCTATGCTCATCAGACACAGCTCCTAGGTTGTCGGGAAAGGAAGACAGGTTCCGAATGTTTCATTTATATATTTAACATTGTGCACACTAATTTTTGATGTTGAAGGGAAAAGTATTTTTTTTTAAGAAATGCACTTAGAGCGACTACTGCATCGCAAAGTATGCAGGTTTGACGATAACTTCTCAACTAGTTACACACAGTTCGCACTTTTGTTATTTCCCAGAAGTTTTCAGAGACACTCTTAAGATAAATTTAGGTTTTCCACTCCACTTCTGTCAGTTTTTCATTCAATAAGTCATCTTTAATCAATATTGACGCATCTGGGGGCCAATGAACACACCTTCTATTAGTTTAGGATCTGAGATATATGAGAACTTTTCCTGAAGATACTTACATCCTTGTCCTTCCTATTCCAACCCTTATACAAATACCTTCATAAGGCCCAATTTCACGTGAAGAAAAAGCAGAAAAATTTTCTTGCGATCTCTTTCACATTCCTTATTCCGGGAGTGAGAAATGCACGAGTAGCCCATTCCCTTTGTGTGTCGTGCATTTCCCTGGCTCTACTGTTTCACTCACAAAGAAAACGGCAGTACTTTGTGTAGTCTAACTGTAACGCTAACACCAAAGCAATCACCTTCAAGTCTCCACGTATGTTCCATTTATGCTCATCATACCTCACTTTCTGCAGCAGGGGTTTCATATTATTTTTCCTTCATGATTACGGAATAAAGGAAGGGTAACTATTACGCTTGTGGAGGAGGACACACTTCATGTTTGCTTTTGACGAGTCCAAGAATACCCGCCCTCATCGTCTATATACTGTATTTATAATGCCTACATCAGTCGTACAAAATCTGTGCAATATATGTAATCATCACTACTGCTGTAAAATTGAAAAAAAAAATGTTGTCAATTACGGTAGAACGTCACTTTGGATTCTTTTTCCAACCTTGAAGTCTTGCAGCTTACAAGGGAGGGTCACGATGTGTTGTCGCTGAGATCCTAATCAAACATAGTGCATCTGATAGAGGATGGTGAGATATGGAGAATACCAAAGGTTAAGGTGCGATGGACAAGGGTAGGCGAAACCTTGATATTCACAGAAATTAAATAAAGGAAATATCCACAGTGTTTCAGAATAAAGGACGGAACTTCGGGAGGTGATTTCTGACATCAAAACAAGTAAAAAAGGTCCTTTGAACATGGGTTAGATTTCGCTTAGTTTTGGAGGTACAGCGTTTCCAAGTCCAAAATCGACGCCTGGTAATAAGAGGATGCGAATAATTCTTAAGTCAGAAACCAGTCATCGAATGAAAATTCCATTTCCGGGAATTTGTTTCTAGAAACATGGCGGACATCAGGAGTGAAAAAACGATGTCACCCGTTTGTCAGTGTTGCCAACTAGGTATAAAATTAAAAAAATCAAATGGCAGTTTTTCGTGTTATTGGATATTTTACATCGTATAGTGATGATAAACAAAATACTTAAAGTACACACCACAGTGTTGTCGATTACGGATGAGACAGAGAGGTTTTCGCGATCTTATACAAACTCTCGGTCAGTCCATCTGAAATCGTCCAGCTTGGTTAATCGACCTTTTTCAAATAATAATACTTATATTTCTTATATTAGAGTAGTTCAAAACGGGTATTCTTTTATTTCTATCCCAATCTATTAATTAATGGCCTCCATTTTAGCAGTAATTTACAAAAAAATCTCCGTACTGGTTTATTGTAGGACATCCAAACAGAAACCATTTTTTTTAAAAATGTGCTTGATAATATTAGTTCTCTGCATGATTATCCTAAAACGTAACTGAAGTGATCAAAATAATATCTAAATGTGATTGTCAAAACATATTAAATTCCTGTTTTAGGGGGCTTTTTCGAACGAAGCGGATTGAATATCAGCGTTGATCTTGGACTCTGTAAAGCAGAGTACTTAACAGGGGCACTAAACTAAAAAAAAAATGGTGTAATGATTTGTAAAGCCTTGTGAATTTACGGAAGTAAGGGTGAGTCTTACTCATACCTCAGAGTGAGTGAGTGATCATACCTTCAAGTAGCGTCTATGATTCTAGCCCTAACTCTAAACCTTGTCAATCAGCTTCACACTCAGGAGTCAAGAGTTCCTGAATTGAGTCCCAGTAAGGACATGGCATTTTCATTACAGTAGAAATCATCATTAATAACCAGCATTAATAATAACTTCAAGACATAGAAATGAAGTTTATACTGGCCAGATATGCCAACAACAATCGAGGGTAATTAAAAACCCCTGGACCGTTTGATGATTAATTTTCGAAACAAAACTCTCAAACTGATATTATCTTATCTAATTTCGTATAGCGCTTTTATACTACGGGCAATATTATCAGAGAAAACATTTTTTCACAAGTGCTTATGAGAGACCTCAGATAACACATACACGTGTTTGAAAGAATTTAAGTTTTGAAAACTGAGCCCCCTCCTTCTGCTGGGGGTATTCCATATCCCCCAGACACCCCGGGATTTGGCCTACCCAAAATAATAATCCTAGAACCGTCCTAGCATTACTGTGTTAGGCCTATTTCTGCAGTTAATATTGTTATACAACATTTTATTAAAAGCAATTGTTCGTGAAAATAATTCAAATTTTTATTGTATTTGTATCCTTTTGCTAGCACTAAGCTGTAGCATGTTAAAGTTTATCAATATTCCATAGCGTATTTGGGTAAAGTAAAACATAAAATATTTAAATATTTTTTTAACGACACTGTTAATAGGTAGGAATATATCAGCGCTACCGGTCTGTCGGAATTTTGTCCCGGAGGAGTTCTTTTACATGCCACTAAATCTACTGGCATGAGGCTTCCACATCGCATAAAATCGCCGAAGAAAAAATGGAATAGGGGAATTACTATGTGATGCCAATATCAGATGTACCGGTAGTCGTGCAGCGTTTTGGTTAGGTTGGTCAGGGAAGGGGGCGCTAAGGCGAATTCTTGCCCCGGGCAACAACTAGCCTAGTTATGTCGCTGCTTCCAATGTTGTCTATTTGCTATAGCACTTTAACTGAACAGCGAAATAATGCTCACCATACGAACGAGCACGACAAGATGCTCAAATGTTTCAACGTCCTCCGGTATTGCCAATTCTTGGTAGGTAGATTTCCCTCCGACGGTCACTTTTCCCTCATTTTCTGAAAAGGTTTCTAAACTATCGTCAGTTACGGGGGAGGGCAGCGGAGATTATTCATTTTATATTAATGAACGTCTGGGTTTAACATATTGAAGCGTATGAATAATGATGTCTAACAATATTATATTCAGGATTTCGGGTTTTCATATTTTTCCAATCTAGTTTCTAGGAAAATTGAATTTTCAATTACGTTTTTCGGTTTTTCCAAAATTAAGACCTATTACGGGAAAACGAATTTCATTTTCGAATTCAGGAGAAGAAACTTTTAAGAATTATCTATTACTTTTCAGGAAGGAAATTCAGTGCTGAACATTTATTTTAATTCACAACTTTAAAAAAGTGGTTTTCAGTTTTGCACAAGTTGCCGACAACGACAAAGGTATACAACTACAAATCATATTTATTTAAACCAAGTGGAATAACTAGAAATGATTCTTAGCTATTTTAGCATTGTTCAATGGATTGATTAAAGTATACTATACGTGGAGACAGAGTTTGTTTAATTTAGAAACCTGATTAATATGGTTTCCTTATCAAAATATATCTTGAGTGGAGGCGCAGCTAAGAGACTATTCTGTGAAAGAATCACATCCGGATATCTGTGAACAACAAATGTAACTATTTATATACATTGTAGTATGCATTGTCTCTAAAAACAGAAACTTGATTTCGGACTTACTTTGCTTAGTCACCATAAATGTTGTAAAATGTTATCACAAACTAATTTTGTGGTAAAACTGATTGAAAACGTGTTATCAGTACTCCTTTATTGTCCTTCAAGTATTCCTTGCTTCAACAGCAAGTGCCGGGATGTCTTGTAATTTTCGAAATGAATTTTGTTTGACTATCGCCAGGTTGGATTCTGAAATAGCAAATCAGACTCAGTACTTTCCAAAATTCCTCTAGATGTGAAATTTGTATATACTCAAAGTATTTTCTTTTTTTTCAAGCTCCTTTATCGTGAATACTAAGCAACCCTTAGAAATATTGAAGTTGATGGGTTCAAGAATAACCAGGTGTTCTCCAATATAACAAAAACTTCAATTATAAATTTTGGGTTGACTGCATGAATACACAGCTTGAAGACAGTTTTCTGAATAGAATAACCCACAGGCAATAGAAAATTTTCCGTTGTGTGATTAATGTGATGATTTGTACCATTACTGATGCTCTGACCTCAAAAACGTTGGTTACAAGGTTATAATGGTGACAATTAATCTAACAAGACTATTGCCTATATCTGCTAATGCACTTACCATGCAGAATATGGTAAGGGTCGCTTTAAGAATCAGTAGCATCGCATGTTGGTCCTTACAGCTTCACCTTGTCTCACATTGATATTCTAATGTGGTTAATAGCACACGCTAATTAATCCGTGGAATCTAGGTACTTCATTTGGTATTAATACCAAAAGTAAAACTTTCTAACCGGTTATTTGGATTGGACACCATTTAACAGTTGAATGAGCCAGTTTCTCCTTTTACGAAATTTTGTGTATGCTCAGAACAGTCGAGAATATTTTAAATAGTTTGATTTCGCAGTTGACACAAATTGTATAATTTCGTGAGTACAGAGAATACAATGCATATTGATACTCGGAACCCAAAGAGCATTGCTGTTGTATTTCGCAGAGACGTGTACCAAAAAGCCCGGTAAAAGCTCCAACAAATAATTGTCTCTGGAATAAGCAATTGGATGTGCATTGTGTGGTACTCGGGCAAGGTAGCTGGCCGCCTTAAATAAAACCCCGGGGAAGAACTTCTTTGAAAGCCATCAATGTTAACGATGAAGTTCTTGTCACAATACATGGTGATTGTGGGTGGTCAGGGCTTAGTCCTAATTCATTAAAAATATAGTAAATGAGTTTAATGTACACTTTCAAATATCAAATTTAATAGTGCTTCTTGAACGCCACGTTTTCACTGCGCTTGATGCATCCTTGCCTTAAAGCTTGTTTGTGATTTGTGACAAATAACTAAATATATCCAAAAGGAAAATCATCATACAATTATTTAGTGAGAGACAGCTACTCGTGGCCTAAGTACACGACACACTATACTCATATTCTCAATTCAAATCATTCGATTTCTGGTGAAGATACTTGAGTTTCATCTGTGTGTAAATTGATTAGCCTCGGTCTATTTCAATCAAGATGCTATATAAATCAAACGGAAAAGACAGGTCAGCAGTCTCGTGGTTTGTGAGATTTATTCTAATGATAAATCCAGTCGGTAGACTGATTGGGAAGAAGTATCGCAAATCTTGGTCGAATTAACATATTTCTCGCTTTGATGGAAGGCTGGCTATCCTATTGGTCCTATTATCTGAAACTCTTGCAATTGGCTTTCACGTTTTTTTTTTTTAAATAGAAGATACCCTGTCCATTATAGGGTGGATTAAAATATATTTTTCAGAATACACTTTTGTCATCATAGCTGACGAAAGAACTCCCAACAAAATTTACAGAAATAATATCTAAGATTCGTTCATTTTCGGGAAATCACTTGTCATCCAGCGGAAGACCATCTGGAACTCACCATGTGGAGGTAGATGCAAATTAATTACCACCCTACCTGCCCGATGTTTATTGTACTAAGAGGGTCAAGCTTTACACCTCGAATTGTCTCTTTCTTTCGAATACTGTCAAGATCAATTTCACGAGGAGACTTGCCCGTATGACATCACTATGGGATTAAGGACCAGATACAGAAGTCGACACCCCATCACCACTTTCACGCAGCGTACGACTCCCTGATTGTGATACGAAAGTTCAAACAATGGGCGCAATGAATCCAAGCAATTCTCAATTAAGGATTCAGTGTTACGTAAGTCGTCGTTCGAATGTTTTATGGCAATTCGAGGGGAGGTAAACCGTACTTTTTCCACACTCTAAGAAGTCGATATTAAGTTCAGCTATATTAAGTTATTTATTTGTACTTTTGAAATAGTTTCTACTTCCTTGCTTGGAGCGTGCTAATATACTTCTTTTCGTTTGTTTCCCAGCATCCCAAGATGATGTTCTCATGTTGATCCGAATGCGTCTTTCCTTTAAAATAGACAGAAAGTCACTGGTTTCTGTCTTTCCAAGTAAAAACTTCATCTTTTAAATCGTTAGCAATAAGTTTTTTGTAAGTTCTTAATCTTTTAACTAGATCTGATGTGAAACCACATTAGTTCTTAGAATTTTAAGGCGAACTCGGCGAGTTTCTTCAATTTGGTACTTGACTTCGTCGATGCAGTGCATTCTTGAAGGAAATATGGCAGTCAACCAACGGGTGTGACTAAGATGTCCAGGAAACCACTTATCCAAATCATCAAGATATCTTCTAGTGGGACATTGTCTAAATGTAAGCCTGATCTTTGCTTAATTAATTTGTATTCATCGGAGAGAGGCTTGCATTGATAGCATCAAACCTAATGACGAAGCTCGTGGGGAGAATTAACCTACTTTTCGACAATAGTTTCAATAAATTATCTTAGAGACAATTCGTTTGAATGTAAATTGGCAGATAATACATTCGACATGACGTTCATGGTATTTCTTGGTGCAACGAATTACGCTTCTCTGTCTTCTTTTATTTCTTATGACTCCATCACAAGAACGCAGATAAGCTCAAACAAGTTGACTTTTCCTCAGATTAGATACTACTAAATCGGTGTTAATTACTTATCCTGCGTCGGTGTGTCCTCCGATTCCTGTTTTACATGTTTCATATATACTGAAGTAGGTTCCTTAACCATAGGTTCTTCTAATCTGGAGTATATTTTATCCGTTGCACCACATACTTCGCTCAGCATGGTTGAATCTTTTCTACCATCGACGTAGAATAATTTGTGATTACGAGGGGGCTGACGATTTCTTCTAGATCTTGAATGTTGACGTCTTTTCTTTTTACTATTGTTAATCACAATGTTTAGTTTGTTTACTTCAGAGAACGTATTACACTAATCATCAATGAGCAATGACGCCAATGGTAATTCAACGTCGTCTTCTGATTTAGTTTCTAGAAGTAAACTTGACATATCTCCATTCTGAGACGTTAATCAAGTCTAAGTTGTTCTTCTAATTTCCTTTTAACCTTCCTGTGGTACTTGCGTATTTTCATCTCAATTCCCTGCCGAAGCATTATTCTTCTGCCCCTCAGACTCCCTAAAATGTCTTCAGCAATTTTAACAGCGCACCTGCAGCAACTATGGTCAACACGCAAGACGCTCAGTTCAAGAGAACATGAGCGTCCTCTAGGCGGCTGAAACGTTGGTGATGGTTTTATCTTGTCAGCATCTTGTTTAATTGTTTGATCCTTTTTTTGTTCACGGGCTCAGAAGCTGCTTTACTCTATTAGCTGACAAGGTTTGGATTGCAGTTCCTTAATACCTTATCAGCCACATCCATAATATTAGCTGACAATGTTTCGATTGCAGTTCTCCACTACTTTATCAGTCACATCCGTGATATTAGCTGACAAGGTTTCTATTGCAGTTCCTCATTTCTTTATCATCAACATCCGTGTTACACTTAGCAGAAGGGCCTTCACCATTAATTTCAATTTTAGTTCACTTGATAGCGAAGCAATAGCAAGAAGGACCTTAAAATCCCGATAATAGTGTCCGTCCATCCTTGGTCGGAAATTATATCTCAGGCACTACAATGTGTAGAGAAATGCTCCAGGTGTTCTTTAGAAAGATCTTTGCTAGATTAGCACAGAGGGCCGGATCCGTCTTTATTAATGCAGTAGTTGAGTGTTGCCAGCTTATTAGAAACAATTGTTCAAATTGCTTCCATTCAGTTAAAACTTTCTTATAAATTACATAGACTATGAACTGATAATAAACACTGAAAACAATCATATATTTTCAAAGTAACAAACAAGTGATAAACATGCAGGGGTAAGTAACAATTAAAAACGGAATGTTTACCAAAACTCTACATACGGGCCCCACCTTGTTTTTAAGACTACATATGGACATCATTTTGTGCTTAAAGACAAGGATAAAATGAATTTTATGACCGGCAACAGCACTAACCTTCTGCTTAAGACCTTAAGAGTACGCATTGAAACAGAAATTAGTTTGCAAAGATTTGTTTTACTATCATGTGTTGGAAGACGCAACAAATGTAAAAAGAATAAAAATATATTTATTTGTCTCATAGAAATAATTGTAGTTTCATGCCTACATGATTAAAATTATCAAAGAATAAAATGTTCTTTGTTTTAACTGTACGGTGAAAATAGTGACAATGTGCGTACCGACGAACTTTGAATCAAAATACGGGACAATTAGAAGGCGGGTGGCAGCCCTAGGACAAGATCATGATTAGGACAAAAATTATCCCAATGATGGGGCCATCTTTAGTCAAACGACATGTGACATCATGTGACATTTGTAGCGGAGTAGAATCTCTATACAACATAAGGTAGCTTTCGTAACTTATTATATGAGTCTTTCAATGCAAATTAAAATTACTTGTAATAACATGTATTTCCTAATTTGTGACGTTTACATCCAATAAAATGAATGCAAGAAGAGAATTAATCATGTGACTTACATAAAGTTAAAGTTATTTAGTACAAGAGTTAGCATCCTGGCCTCTAGGGAAAACGATGTGTACTAAATTCATAACTTTAGTTGAAGTTATATTACGAGAATATAATTGTATTTAGACGTTACGAAAGAATACACATACTAAGATTTGTGTTACGAGACGTGCAACATATGACAGTATTTGAATCTCTATGCGCTTCATCTTTCTTTATCAATAAGTTTGTACTTAAAAATTGGAACGATTAGACCTAACGAATGTTCCATTTTTCTCTTTGATTTTCAATAGTAGTGTTATACATGGAATGCTTTTCGTTTTATCAAGAATAATTTCTACGTTCTTAACAATCCGTACAGGGAAGAGACGAAACTCAAAATTTAACTATTTTCAGTTGATACCAAAGTAGGATATGTAACCTTTGGTTTTATCATATGAAAAGTGTCAACAGAAAAATGCTTTCAAAATAGCTTGATAAATAGTTCCTTGAGGATGAATTTCAGAACATTTTCTGAATTCTACGCCATGTTTGTGTAATATGACTTAAGCTACAGTTGAAATCGCCTAATAGAAAATACTTCTGAACGTTTTATTTACAAAGAATCACTGCTTTTTACTACGTTTCCCCAAGCTTTAGTTTGAAATAGCAATAGCACTGTATGGGGGCCAAAATTTTAAGCGGTCGTGCCTGGCCTCCTGCCCCCCCCCTTGTCGCCGACACTGCACACATGATATATTTACTTGGAATTGTAATCTCTTTCACTAGATGGCGAGTGCCAACCTTACAACTTAAAGTGAATATACACCTGAACACATGTAGTTTCAAGGCAATGATTTTCACTGTTTAATACGTGAACGAGTTTTCATTGTCACTAAGAACATACTGGACACTAGCCGCATTCCTTTCATGCATACTGCAATTTCCTTCGATATGTTTATTTACACTAACTTCTTCAGACCTTCAAGAACATAATCAGGTTCATTCTCACAATGGTTATCATCAAATAAAATTCCGTCATCTGCGTTCTCATTTTCACTGCCTTCATGAGATTTCTTAATTGCTCGTCATTCAAAGCCATTATATATAAAACATGGTATAATTAAGACTTGGAGTAAAATTTTCCTTGATTAGTATCAAATAATCGATGAAACTCAAAACAGACAAAAATATTGAGGACAATAAAAAGCAATTGTTAATTACACCATAGGGTCTGTCTAACCACAAACACATTTTAGGTGCTTACAACATGACGCACAACAACGAATTAATGTAGCAATACGTACTCCGCGGTTAGTAGCATTGCCGACTTAATTTATATGGAACGAAATATTCCGTTGTATAAAGAAATGAAAAAGATATGGTAAAAATTAAGTTTAAGTGGAGTCTGCCAGACCCCATGGTGTAGTTACAGGGTTAATTGACTGCACAATAGAACTTCCTCGCATTTTCTAAAAGAAAGTTATGTAAATGTAATGTAGTTATAGTTTGTTTTAAGTTGTCAAATTACTGAGCACAGGTATCTTGAAATCCTAAGACATGCAGTTAGATGCAATGGGAAAGTAAAATGTTGGATAAAATGGGGCTTGCTATTTTAATGTAATGGTAAGTTTCTGCTTTCTGAAGCGATTGAATATGTTTTATATAATTATCAAAAAGAGGCATTTTGTTGGAAATATTCAAAACTATTTTGTAATCCTGTAAAACATAAGAATCAGAATTTTCATTTTTCTTCCTTTTACAGTAGTTTATTAATTGATCATCTTATCTGTAATAGTTCTCGATGTGTGATAAAATATTTAACAATATTTCTCTATAGTAGAACGGTGAAAGCTTCATTGGAGCTAAAAAAGTTTTGGTTAGTTGTAACGGTCAAGTAAACATACATTCAGTTTTGTCCAACTTGTCCTATATACTCCTGCATTTATTTGTAATATAGTTAAGAACAGTTTTATTGCATGAGTGCTAGTATAATTGTGCGAGTAAATGTGAGATTTGTGTTATATTTGTACGACCCTTTTAATAAAATAAGAATTTTGTGCAGCCGTATCAAATATAATTTAAAGTTGCATGAATGGTTTGTGAGTGGTAACCACACCTGTCATTGTCAAGAAAAATTTGGCAATGCAGCCAGTCACAAGTCTAGATAAAGTGGGAGTGTCCACTTGCATAACTGTTGATTTATTTGGTACTTCAATATCCACTATTTAATTAAAACTATTTAATTACCTTATTTACTTGTAAGATATCTATATCCTTAAATATTTTAGTGTACCTACTTCAGATTCATTAGTGTGAACAGGAAGATGTTTCAATGCGTGATTTCCAATCTAAAAGATACAAATCGAAAGCTTCCTAAATTATTAATTGCATCATGAAATCGTTTTGTATGAGATATGAAATATGAATCCTATAACAATGTGCAATTAATTTAGCAAACGAACTTGGCCCAATCGTAGTAGTGAATACATATTATGGCTACCAAAAATCAGTTTTTTAAAACCTGTGATATATTCTAGTTTTGTATTTGGTTACAGTTATTCTGCATTATGATGGAAGTATATTAGCTCTACAGGACTGTACTCTAAATACGTACAATTAAAAATTACAATACCATGCAATGTTCTACTTGAATGGACATTTCCGGTAGTATTTTTTATTGCAATAAAAAATTCTTTTGTTAAAGTAGACTACCGAAAAAAATTTCTTTCTCTCTGTGATGCATTTATCAAGAGTAATAACGACTTGCTTCAAAAGAGCCTCAGACTTGCGCTTAATCGTGCGCCGCCATGTTATGACGTAATCAGTCTGCTGACTGCTTGTCATTAATACAGATGGTATTTGATTTGTTTAAAAAGAGATAGCAAAAATGGATCGAAAGAAATACTATAAGTGGTGAATAGCGTTTCTGTATGCTTTAACACGTCATTTAGTTCGTTTTATTCATTTAAAATTGATTTTTACTTTTAATACTTTTTTAAGATATTGATATATTTTGGTAGCTTCAACACTAATTTATAGCAGCTCTTTTATCATGATTAAATCATAAGATATCTTCTAATAATGCTCTTTAGAACAGTTGTATTTAAAAAGAATTACCTATTTTTTCTGTAAAATAAATGTGGGTTTTTACGTTCGACAATCGTATACTTTTTTAATGAATGCTAGTGAAGCATTTTTCAAGAACTTAAAAGCACATGAATTAATAGTGTTCGTTACTGCCATCTGTTAACAATTGAACGTACCACTTGTAGCCCGTGAATATAATTGAATAATTTTAATGTCATTGTAAAAAATAATAATGAAAGCTTGTAAGAAACAAAAACGTAAATTGAATCTATTATATTGAAGTTACTCTTGCGTTTTGTGGAGTAAAATAAAACACGGCCTTTGATAGGATTCGAACAGCCTTAGGTAAAAGTATAAAAGTTAAAAGTTGCATGCGTTAACCAAGTTCTCTAAATTTTCAAGACATCAGAAGTGATACAAACCAGTGATTAGAAGAGCACTGCAAATTAAGACTGGCTGCTGTCATTGTTTGGAGCAATTTCTGTTACTGAAAACATGTTTTGGTGTTTTAACTTATTGAAATGTGTTCTGCAGATTTGTACATTAATTATTTTGTTAAGTGATGATGTGAATGTGTTTTCTCTTTTTTGTTTTTTCGTCCTCAAATTTCTGAATAAGGAACATAACATAGGAGAAGCATATTAGCTACGGAAATAGTACGAATTGATTACGTCAAACCAATCAGAGGATGATTTTCGTTGTATGACGTAGGAGACTGAATTCTCAGTATTTCATGCTATATTTCTACGTAACGGAAACCCGTAGCGCTGAAATTTCAAAAAACAATACATATTATTTAATCTGATGTACACAACCAAATTGTAAAACATATAAGGACGGGGAAAACGGTAATGTCCATTGTTTGCAGTTTGTTATGGAATATGGAGAACTTGGTGATTTAATTGTATATATTGTAATTTGACCTTTTGAGAACTACAATGCACAATTTGGACAAGAATGCCAATAAAAGAGAGTAACTATTTTTTTTCTTTTATTGTACTAGTATGGTTTAAGAGATTTCGTCTGAATATAAAATATATAGTAATTGTTTTCAACTACAGCTCTCACTAAGCTAATTCATTATCAAAATAAAGATCTCAAGGGATGCATTTTAGATTTCACCCAGTACCTAAATATTGATATCAAAGGAGACTAATCGGTAATCTAAAGTTAGGTAACGTGCGTGCATTTGAACTTGACTATAGCACATTAGGGCGAAATAAAGTGGCGAAAGAGCGTAAAAGTTTGAAAACTTTGTGTATAAATAAAATGACAACGTGAGTTTCGATTCGAAATAGTTCTGGATCTCGTAAATATAATTTGTAGTTACAGTATACTTGGTCAGAGTTAGTTTCGTGAAAAAGGCTATGTCTACTACTCTGTTCAATACATTTGATAGAAATAGATACAAAATTATGCCTTGCCTAGAACGTTTCAACTTTCATTGTGAAGATTTAGATCTATCTAATGAAATGAAGTCAGATTTACTGCTAGCCTCTCTTGATAGTGAGGGGTTCGAAAAACTAAAGATGCACTTCACCCCACTAAAGTTATCGGATCTAACATATGATCAAATAGAGAGTGCATTAATCAAAAGATTTGTCGTTCAATAAATCATAGAACTGAAAGATTTCACGTCCACACTTTAAACTTATGGATACACTTTCTCTGAATATATTTAATCATTAAAATTAATAGTAAATAAATGCCAATATGGTGATTTTTTAGATGAAGCTTTAGTTCACCATTTGGTATTGGAAGTAAGGAATGTGCCTAATAGTATGAAGTTGTTTGCAATAGACATGTTAGACCTTGAAAAGGCAACATTTGTAACACTTCAACAAGAACTCATTGAGCTTGACAGTTCGGAATTATCGCATCCATCAGGTCAAACATCTTACACCACGACATGTGTATAAGGTGGAGCATAAAGAAAACCAACAGTGTACATGTGGGATAATATAATTGTCTGTCCTTCAAACCTACGGATAATATGTAAATATTATTGTGCACTTTCTCACCCAAAGGGTAAATGCCCATTTTTTAACAAGTTCTACAAAAAAAATGTCATACTAAAGGGCATTTCCACGTTTGCTGCGAACAAGTACAAGCTTGGGAAAACACACAGCACAAGAAAGAGTACATATGAAATTTCTACAGGAGGAGATTTATTTAAAGAATTGAGACTCATATTGACTCTGGTTTTGGAATAAATGATATTTGTTTGCTTAGTGTAAAGTGTAAGCAAACATCACAGTCATCTCTAGCTAATATGACACGGTTGTACATCCAAATGAAACTTATTTACAGTATAATAGATTCCGGTTGTGAAGTGAATATCATACATAAGAGTACTATCGAAATTTTAGGTCTACAGTTAGAGATTTTGAGTTAGAGAATCCCAATGACAATATATGCGTTAAATAGTTCCACATTTCAGCTAATAGGTTGTGTGACAATTCCAAGTATATACTAGTCGACACAATATTTCTTGGAGTGGTGGGTAACCACACAGAATATAAATAATATAATTCTTGGTCGAGTAGAAATGGATCAATTATTTGGCAAATGGCGCAAACGTTTACATTGGTCTGATAAGCCACACAAAGGTTCAGCAACAAAAAGTTTACACCACAAAATTCAGATTTAATTGATGAAACAATATGTGGATGAAACAGTTCCAGTTATAAAAACTCAGCAAACAACATCAAATCCTTACCACCACTTAAGTGTAAGAATACCAAAATTATCTGAAGAGGTGGAATTATTAAGACGTCAGTTATATCAAGAAAATATTACTCCTGAACTAAAGAGTAATCCCTCAGTTAAAGTATCACCGGACATGGAGTGTGAAGTAAAATACCCAAAACAAATGACAGAAATATCGTATAATTATGATGTAAAAGCAATGGACTTAAATACGATTATAGAAAAACAATAAAAACGTTAAACCATGTTATAGCGAGATGGACCAACTACAATTTCAAAGTGTAGCATCAAGCAATTAAACGAAAACACAAATTAAGATGGCTCCAAAAGATATTAACGAAGTTTTGCAAGAGTTAGGTTTTGGACCATATCTAACGCATCATGCAATAGTTCCTCAGAAACCAATATAGACTGTCTGGATACAACACGGTTTTGTCAGTGAAATGAGAAACTACGTTAAAAAATTAATTGATGGCTTACAGTTTACAATAACTTTAACATAGTGTTCAAGATGGAACTTTTAATGTTACAATTTTGAAATTATTTAATAGCATAATATAATTTAATAAGATTGTACGAATGCAAATCAGAAAGTCTTTGCCTCTATTTTTATTAGCCAAAATAAGGGACATACAGATAATTATAAATATACGTATTATTCTACGTACCTTAGATTATTTTTCCACATAGTTCCCACACCGGTTCAGACATTTGTCTCATCGCAGCACTAAATTTGAGATTCCCCTGTGACAGATAGAATTCGTCCGGCTGACTGTGGAACCATCTTCGGACTGCTGTCTTGACTTTATCATTGCACGTGAATCGCTCCCCCTTGGACGATGTCGTAAACACCCCGATTCGAAATGTCAAGCTCCCTGGAAATGTCCTTGAGTTGCATACGTCGATCCGTTTTCATCATAGCATCCAAGCGGGAAACGTTGTTGTGACTCTGCGACGAACGCGGCCTGCCCAAACGCTCATTGTCATGCAAGTCTTGACGGCCTTTTGCGAACTCACACTTCCACCTCATACTTCTCAAAGCGAAGTACTTTTCCCCATACGTGGGCTGCATTTCCCTGTGGATTTCTATGGGCGTTCGTACTCTGCTCCATAGAAAACGAATCACACTTCGTTGCTCGTACACCGTGGACCTGTGAAGCACAACCACCATTTTCAACAACTGACAGCAGCGCCGTGCCGCGGAGCTACCGGCAGATAAGGCAGGGCCGGTCCAAGAAAAGTCAGTTGACTGTGAATGGATATGTTGACTTCGCATTTACAACCGTAATTTGGCTTAAAAAATACTTTCTGATTTATTCTCGTATTTTCTGCATACTTATGTATTAAGTATGGATTTTGATTGAATGAATGCCGAATGAAGTAAAATGAAATCTTCTATGAAAGCATTAACGCAATGTTTTGACATTTTCACATTTATGTATTTATTTAGATGTATTTAGATTAAGTATTGATAATTTAGTTGTCATCAGATTAAAATATTTTCTTATATCTAATGTTTGCATTTTTGTTGTTATGTGCAGTAAGGGTCTTTTATTTAAAAGAAAAAGAGGGGTGAATTTGTGAGATATGAAATATGAATCCTATAACAATGAGCAACTAATCTAGTAAACGAACTTAGGCCAATCATAGTATTGAATATGTATTATGGATAAATGATTACTTTATTAATATATGATATATTCTAGTTTTGTTTTAATGGATAAAATATTACTTTATTAATCTATGATATATTCTAGTTTTGTTCTTTTGGTTATGGTTCTTCTGCATTATGATGGAAGTATATTAGTTCTACAGGGCTTTACTTTTAATACGTACAATTGAGAATTACAATACCATGCAATGTTCTACTCGAACTGTTTGCAGTTTTTTATGGAATATTGAGAACTAGGTGGTTAATTTTATATATTGTAAGCTACAATGCAAGTTCACTAAAGAACAGCTTGGAGAAGAATGTCAGTAAGTAAGAGTAACTATTGCTGTTCTTTATTGTACCCGTACGGTTTAAGGGATTTCTTCTGCATATGAAATATATCATAATTGTTTTGAACCATGGTTTTCATTAAGCTAGTTCATTGCCAAATTAGGATCTCAAGGGATGTATTTTAGATTTCACACAGGACATAAATGTTGATATCAAAGGAAGCTAATCGGTAATCTAAAGTTTGGTAACGCGCGTGCATTTGAAGTTAACTATAGCAAATAAGAGTGAAATATTTTGTTTGATGTTTTATAGCATTTACATGTATTAGCAACACAAATATTTTTACAAACATTAAGATTCTGAATAACTTTCGACTAAAATATACACAATTATATATTCATAGTTTTCTTATATAGTTTGATAACTTAGAATTTAAAGATACAAATTACTTACTAACTTACTCTATGGCTTACGGAACTCGCAAGTTCATAGGCGTAGTAACATAGGCGTAATAACAAACGTTCGCAGTCGGAATCTATCCTGGGCAAGATCAAGCCAGTTTTCATCACAAACACCTACTTCTCGAAGATCTCTTCTAATATTGTCCTCCCAACGTCATAACGGTTTTCCCAACTGTCTCTTTCCCTCGACTTTCCATTCAAGATGAAATATAATCTTCGTTTTCCCCATCCGAACTACATGTGCGGAACATTTTGGCTGTCATAATTTAATTATTCTTACAACAACATGTGGGTCGTACATTTCGTTAAGTTCTTCGTTATGAAGTCTTCTCCATTCTCCAGTTATCTCGTCCCGTTTTGGCACGTATATATTTCTCAAGACCTTATTTTTAAACACACGTGATTTATTATCATCTACTAGGGTCGTACGTACTCCAACTTTCGCAACCTTAAAGTATTTCCGGCAGAATAACCGTTGCTTCAATTTCAACTTTCTTGATATTAATCGCGAGGTTATGGGTTTCTGGTCTGAATAGAAATATACGTTGCCAGACACTAAACGACTTTATAATTCTTCCGTTACCTGGTTCTTACTTGTTACGTATGCCCCCAAGTATTTTAATTTGTTTACTTTCTCTATGTTCTCATTCTTAATTGTTATGTACCTATTTCCGTTACTCCCTGTGTTCCGATTTCTTATCATGTATTTTGATATTCTATGTTTACTTGTAAACCTACTTACAAAGTAGACCGACATCGGTGCAAATTTGAAGTCCCTCTATGTCTTCCCCTGTTATATCTACATCATCCGCGTACACGAACAATTGATTCAAACCATTTAATGTTAGTCCCTTTTAGTACTTTTGTTTATTTTTAAAATCGCATACTCTAAAACAAAGTTAAAAAGTAGAGGTGACAAAGCATCACCATGATTCAAGCCGTTGCGAATTTTCAAACTATCTGACATATTATTACCTACCCGTACTCTGCTTATTGGGTCGCTGAGACACATTTTTACAAGTTGATCAAGTTTCTTCGGAATTCCAAATTGTACCAGAATACTGTATAACTTTTCCCTTTTAATTGAATCATAAACATCTTAAAATCAATAAATAGCTGGTGAACCGTCCCGTTGTATTCCGATTTTTTTAAAGATTTGTCTCAAGGCTAAACTCTGGTCCAACATGGATCTATTTCTTCTAAATCCACATTGGTGATCTCCAATTATTTCATCTACGTATACACTTAGGCGAGTTAGCAGTATACTACTCAATACTTTGTAACACGTTGGGAGTAACGAGATTCAGCGGTAATTATTACACTCCGATTCTACACCTTTTTATAAACCGGAACTAGTTTTGAGGTTTTCGATTCCTTTGGAAGCTCCTTCTTTCTCCTTATAGCGTTTACCAATTTATGTAGTTCCTTGATTGGTGCTGTTCCTCCCACTTTAATTAATTCCTCTGGAATATTGTCTATTTCCGGTGATTTGATTTTTTATTTATCAACATTTCTATCTCGATCTTGTTAGGTTCGGAAACCCACGGTTCTGCAGTATAGATTTTCAATTCCTCTGTTCTGAATTGTGTACTTTAAGAAATTTGTCGAATTAACTTTTCCATACATCGATAATTTTAGTCGGATCCTTTTGAAGATCTTCTCGTTCTTTCTGATCACCCCTAAACTCGAAAGAAAATAAAATAAGAAAGACATATAGATAGGTGGGAAGAATTCCCGTTATGACAGGAATTTTATAACTATTTCAGGTTTATTCAAAACCTAATAGCAGAATAATAACCTGGAAGAATCGTAGAAAAAATGTCCCATTTGACTTCAGATATTTTGCTTCTAAATGATCTTTTCTTTCATATTCCTAACAAATGAAACCATAAATAAGTTTAAAGCATAAAATTTGGAGAGTGGTTAGAACATCAAAGTGAGAACGTATTACGTTTACTTAGGCTTCTGTGACTTTGAGAGAGACTGGAAGCGAATTTAGAATTATGACAAGTGGCAACTATAACTACAAATATAAACAT
>JAGDQP010011141.1:0-31219 GCA_022664845.1 Lepisma saccharinum
TTGTGACATTCGAAGTTCCGGAGCCCCTAGCTCCCCTTCCCCTGGACCATGGCACCTTTAATTTTGGTAATCTACATATCTCGTTATGCTGCTTGCGATGTATTAGGTGTGAATAGGATTTGTGTGTTTGAGAAGCGTGACCTTTCCCTGTTAGAAGTTTTTTTACTCGGTGTGCACCATTATAGCCGTCTTCATTTCTTGATGGGCGAAAAGCGATCTCCGAAAACGTTTCTGTTTTAGATTTGGGAAAGAAATAATCTGAGAGTCACATCGGACTATAAAAAAAATGGCTATGGCTTAACCGATTAAAGACAGTTTCGAATAGCAGCGTGAGAAATCGCAGCAGTATGCAGTGGTGTTTTATCGTGCAAACGGCGAAATCTTCCTTCGTTAAAATATGAAGAAGAATAAAAAAGAATATCCCGTATAATTCTGCGCAGTTCGTTAATAGCATACTGCTTGGCTAATAAACTAAAGTGACACACTTTTTGAAGACTCCCACCAAGATGGGGACTTGCAGTCCTCAAAATGTCGTCATTATCTTCTTGCTTTGACACGACCGCTTGGCTTTACTCGGAGATCCTTTATTCGGTCATCGTCACTTCGTGGATTCCATTCTGGTCAAATTGTTATAGTAGAGAACAATCGTTTCAACTCCTGTTAGAGTAGCCTCCAAAAATCCTTTTTCAATCGCTTCACAAAGCCCTAAAATTGAGCAAATGCGTGATACACGATGATGACGTTGAACAGCTTAAAGAAGCCTGGGTATCTATCTATCGTTAACTTTATTCATTCCCAAATGATCATTAATGATACACCGAACACTTATACCAGACATCTTAGCCGTACTGATATTTGTTTTATTTGTAAACGGAATTAAGTGAACACCAGCTCTTCAACAGCAGCCGATTTCTCTTGCAATATATCTCTGCAGGATGTCTTGTTATCTTAAAACAATTTCTCCCATACGAAAATTGTTGAGTGCACTGTTAACGATTGTATAGAAGGTAAAGTTAAAATAGATTACTTCTGCACTGCAAGGTACTAGTGACAGCGACTAAGATAATAGCAAGATTTGTTTTACAGAGAGTCACTGAATAAAACCACGATGTTCAGTGGGAAAGAAATAGATGGGAAAACACATGGATAAAATTATCTTTTCATATCTTATCGATAAAATAGGAAGAAGAGAGACAGACGGAAGACGTGCATAAGGTATATAAAAAAATGGGTATTTTTTTTGAAGTGGCACTACGTTTTCTTGTTTACCAAAGCACTTGTTGAAAATTATAGTAACATAAACACATAGAACAAGAGCTAATTTCGTCGAAAATTTATGAGAATTATTGTTAGGGAAACAGGCTTATATAGAAGACAAAGAAAATAAAAGAGGGTAACTTCCACGTGGTTAGTTACAATTCTAGTTACAGTGGGAGAATTTTAATAACTCCAATGGTTTGAAAAAAATAACGTACGGGTACTTTATGAAAAAAGTTGTATGAAAGTAAGAGTAAGAATCTCTAAACCCCTGTCTAAGAATGATTCTACTCATCTGTTTAAAATATAGAACGGGAATTTGGGAAAAGGGTACTCGAATGTGGTGTAATTCTGTTAATAATAATAGCCGTAGTTGTTAAAACAGTCCGATTTAGTCTTAAATCAACTCTTGCAAGTCTTACTGAAGATCTTAGGTATTTATAAATTTTGTTGAATACAAATTGTGAAACCCATTGTGTACATTTGGAGCACGTAACATATACATTTCCATGTATAGAATAACTTTGATTTCACTCTCAACGGAAAGATTTAGTTCATTAAATGGAGTGTTCTAAATTTATTCAAGTAGACGTTGAGAGTTTCGTGTTTAGAATATGTATGATGTGGTAAAAATCAGCCTTAACGAAATTACGTTAACTTTTAATTAGGATTACAAATCAGATGAGTAAGTTTGAAGTAACTTTTACAAGTGTTGCATTGGTATGAAGGTATAACTTTTACGAATGGAACATCAGCAAGGTATGATGGTGTCAAATGTCGTTTACATTGTATTCTGCGGTCTAGAAAAGGGCTGAAAGAAAGGGAACTTTTCATTTTATAGACACACCAACATTCTGAATAAAGATGAGATTAATAAAATGAACTTTATGTTGCTTTAGTGTAAGTTGTAACGAAATATGTGAATGCACATGTGGTATTTAGTTCTTTCATTCTGTGCTGTCTTTGTAAGAGTTCTCCTGGTTATGTAGAACGATTTTACTTCCTGGATGAAGTCTAAAAACGTTCGATTGACCTTCAGAAAGTATCTTCTGCAGGAGATAAGTAACGGTATTAAAGAGATTGTAACGTTCGAATCTGTTCCCAACTGGAAGTTCTTGCGCTTCATACTTCTTTGGTGTTACAGTAGAAGAGAAATAAGGAAATTCTACTATTATTATTAGTTTGATTTATTATTAGTAGTAGTAGCCGTAGTTGTCGTCTATCGGTTCTGTTTATAACATAATTGGTCTCTCCCTCCATAAGGTCATACAATTTTTGTTAATTATTCAACTTTATTGGTTTGTATCCTGTCTTCTTTTTAAGGCATGCTTTTCATATTGGATAAGTTTTAATTCACTGTGCCTCCGTAATTTGGATTGCAAATCATTTTTTCTACTCCACTTCAGTTGTGTCGATTGCGGAGACTTTCTTTCGCCTTGATCCCGGAAGTAGAACTTCCAGAAAATAATAGGGAAGTCCTTAATTATGTTAGCAGATAATGCTAAATCTTCTCGCTTTATCCAACGTCGTCTTGTTCAATCCTCACAATTTATGCCGTAGCAGTCACTGACTAACGTTTAATTGCAAACACCTCATGTATGTTTGTTTAATCGCAGGAAATGGAGCATACTCGGTGAATCAACTCTGGACTCCTTGAGTTAACTCCTATAGTTTGTGAAAGTTTTTAATTCATACGAAATCTCAGTTAACTCCTTGCTTGTGAACAGACCAGACTCTCGTTTTTATTCAGATGACCCAATATCTAATTCTTTTGTAATGCACGATTGCAGAAAGATCGCTCACAAAAATTCTACATATGTACTCGAGTTCCGTGATATCGAGTAGCTGACTCTGCAGAAGCGTGAGGATTACCGGTAGTCAGTCAGCTGAAGTCTACTTTGTATGGTTGTCTGTAAATCACATGGTTAATCGAGAATTACTAGCTACTGTATCATATACTACACGTGGGTATTTTTACAAACGTAGCTACTAATGCAGTGTGTCTTACGTCATCTCTGGATCTGCAACATCTACACCGCACTTCTCATTCACTGATCAGATTTTTGGAATCGAACTATTTAGTTCCATACTAAATACTGGGAATTACTGGTCTGCTTCGTATAGCTTAATTGATTTGTAACGTGGAAACTTCTTTCGCTACACGTGTGAGGATTATCTCATTTCGGTACGGTTTGCCGTGTTATTTGTGTCTGATTTGAGCTTACATAGTGCTATTGGTGTGTTCCATATAAGGCTCCAAAATAGTTAAGTTGCGCAGTAACTATATTTACAAGGAAAGAAGGCGGAGTGTAATTTTGATCAATTATGGTAGTGTAGTGTTGGATAATGGAAAGAAAAAATACTGATATTTGATGGAGTTTGTTTAAATTAACCGTCTTTCTATTGATTATTAGCAATGATTAGAAGATTTTGGAACTATTGTTTGATTGATATGAACCTCGGCAATACAAATCACCATTATTGTGGATTACGTTCTATTCTAGTATGATTTCTGAAAACACACACATTGCACATATATAGGGTGTTTAAAAATAAACGGCAATATTTCAGGAACGATTTTTCCATAGTACAAGCATACAATTTGATTAAGTCAACTTGTCTTAGAAAATGCTTTGTCTTGAAGCTAGAGGCGCCCATATTTAGCGAGATATCGTCACAATTACATAATATCTCAACAGGTTTAGCAAATAGCAACCGAAGTTTTTTTTCCAAAGAATGTGTTTGAGCAAAGTTTATGATTGAGGAGAGCAGCGGCTAAGAAATTCATATGCTTGTCTACCGCGCATCGTCGATTCCATCACAATAAAATTCTTTCGTGGAGACGTGGGCAAACTTTGATTTTGACGCCATCTTCGAAGTAACCAAAGTCGTATGAGGACCGTAGTAAATGTTGATTATTTATAACTAAAGTGAGTCTTCGTAAACGTTAATTAATCATAACCTATTTTATTTTCTTTCAGAGCTTTTTTTTTAAATTTATTAAACAAGTTTTGTTATATGTAACAATCTAAAGTTAATTAAGGACATTAATAAATAATGACAGTTTTTATACGCATAATCGTGGACATTGCAATATAGTCGCACCCCATATTGTAGGGTAAATTTATCATTCAATTTATAAAAGTCGCAAGATTTGTGAAGAATTCCAGTTAATTGAATTACAAAGAATAGTCTTTAAAAAAAATAGAACCGACTTCGAAGGAGTGAACTAAAAGTTTGAAAATAATACTTTCAAATTTCAAATCTTTTGAGTCGTTCCAAATTATAGCTAAACAAACAACAACTAGGCTTTGTAGCAAGTTATGGGTAGTTACTCAGGCTGTCTTCCACTCTGGAAAATCTGGAATACTCAGGAAATTTTATAAATCTGGAATACTCAGGGAAATCTATAATTTATGAGGGAAACTCAGGTAAATTTATGAGGTCAACCTGTCCACAGTTGGTACGGGTACTGCCCCGGCAAGTCGGAGGTCGTGAGTTCGATTCTCACTGCTGACCGAATTTTTTCAATGTGTTAAAATGCTCTACTTTAAAGAAGTGAAATACCAGTAATGTACAAGATGCTTGAAAAATTGGAAGGTGGTGGGGAAAAAAATGTCATTGCGTATTATTTACATGTTCCACTATACTAAGAACTCAGGGAATTTAGAAAATATTATCATGGAAAACCTGGAAAACTCAGAGAATTTCAAGTCACAAAATTAGTAGACACCATGTTACTATATGGTCAGTTAGTTGTAGGTAGTTGCTTTTAGTAGTTTTTGATTTAGCGCCGAATTCAAAGATATGGAATTAAAGGAATTGTAAATATTAACTTTACTTTCTAGTACGGTTCTTTGAAGTTACTTCTATTTGTATTTCAAAGCAAAAATTTTGGTACCCAAAACATTAAAGCAAGAAAAGTATTCTTTTTGTTAGAACGAATGGGAAACATGTTACGTTTTATTCTTTAAGCATTGTTGATTTTAAGTAACTGTCTGGCTTTTAATTAATTACTAACGGCGTACCTTCTTTATTTGATCTTTTATGAGAGTTTTCTTTGCTCTATGATTATATTCAACATTGAGGACCATACCGCTTCTTTGATTGTTTTCCTCTCCTTGTTCCTATTCTCTGATCCTGATGACTATTTTGGACATATTTGTTTACTTGACTGGACATATTTGTGCACTTGACTAAAAACTTAACTAATGGCTAATATCGTTATTTTCACTGTACCGTATAGTGGTGATATAATAAATCCCTGTGGGTCTACAATATATTACAATCCCTTTGTTAGACATTCTGTCGAGAAAACTATTTCTCTACTTCGAAGAGAAACTTTTATTATAAGTAAATTGTACCTAACAAAATCTTAGCCTTATGTGATAAAAATAAATAGCACCAGGGATCGTGTTACCCAAGGATCGGTAAGAAACGAATCATCGGGTATTACTTATGCAAGAAAATCGTACTGTCATCTCACGCCTTTTAGTTACCTGAAGAAATGGTAATATAAGAGGAATCCTTCGCAGTAAGATACTTCATCTTAATGACTAAAAAATCAAGTACTAGTACTATGAAAATACAGTAAAAGGGGAATCTTGGATCTATTTATTAAAAAAAAAAAAAAAAAAATAACAATACAAAGGAGCAACAAGCATTGGTTTCGAAACTCGAAACTTCTTTGTCTTTTATATTTCTTTTCTAATCATCAACTCCCTAAGTTTCATAGTTCCATCAATTACACGGGGAGTGAGTCACCTTTTGTCACTTTTTTTTTAACTGTTAGTCACATTTCTTACCTTTTCTATAATATTTTGTACTGGAAGCAGAAGAGAACATTAATATTTTACCTTAATTCCAGAGAATCTTTTTTTCTTGCCCTGTGAAAAGTCAAAAGCTTCTCTTACAAAGCTAGTTTATGATGTCCTTGAATGGAGATTAACTGCCAGATATCCAAGAACGCTCCGTGAATCCTTATTTCCGTATAGTTTAGAATCCTATAGGTGTCTAGGTTGTGACATGTAATCGTATTTCTGACAAGGTTCCCACATACCTGGAAAACCTGGAAATGTCAGGGAAAGTGTAGATTTCATAAACATGACCTATCTATTTACAAAGGAACTAAAGTATGTAGTTATAGTGTAGATGAGGGCTTTATTAAACTGTAGATGTAGATTAGTACATCTTGTGCAAAAGTTAAAGCGAAAATTAGCCCAGGGGGTGTACAACTTGTGAACATGGGTGTGTAGCGACCCCGGGGCCCCACCTAGATTTAACCACACTTTTTGTTTCTGGTTAAATCTGATCTTTTAATCTGTCATCTTTTCTCTGTCACTTCATTCCGCCAACTTTTCTTTCAGTGCTGTTTTGTAAGAAGTCGCGATTATTTAAGACATATATCACTACTAGCATAGAACAAAACTGTTCAAAATATTGCTATATTATGTGTGCTTTCTGATTATTTATATATATTAAATCCTCTCTCGAAAAACGAAAATCTCCGCTAATTCATTCTTTTCAAAGAAATCAAAGAAAGATGATTATGTTACACAATGATTTCTTGCAACATTACTCAAGTTTTTCATAATATTTAATTTGAAAATTTTAATCTTAAAAACTGGTGTGTGTGTGCATGTGTACTAAACTTTAATTTATTGTATACTGAGCTTCATGTGGTGTATGGTTACCGAACTAGAGAAATTTTGTTACATCTGTTGAGCTTCCGTTAATTTTCTTGCCATTTGATTCTTAATGTAAACACCATTTTTAAGAGAGAATTTGCATCTTGAAGTTGACACATTACTTCCGGGCTAAAGTTATTGTATCATCACAGCTATTCCTGTATTGTACAAATGAGCTTGATGTTAATTGTCAGGTGATGATAATCACTCTTCATAAAAATATTTGTATTTACATCTGACATATTTTGTAAACAGATGGCAATTTCTATGAGCTTTCTTTTATTACTAATTCATTGTGATTTATTGCTTACTTTTGTTATTTCTTGTGATATTTATGTGAAAGTACATAAGAATTTGTTAAATTGGAAGTAAAATAAAAGGCCATACCCCATCCAGGACCTTAACTGAGTTTAACCTGCCTATTTAGTAGGGGTTCTTTTGAAATAAAAGTAATTTTTAAGAAGGAAAACTTATACTATTTATACTATATGATAGTACCAAGTACTAAATTAACAAAGTCCTCAATGTCAAAATGCATGTTTGACATGTTTTAATTTCAGGAAGTAGCGCCTTTCTATAATAATAATAATAATAATAATAATAATAATAATAATAATAAAAAACTCACTTTAGTGATAATTTTCATATTCACAATACTTGAAATTAAAATTAATAATGACATGTATTCGATGATATTTAGGAATTATGACCTCGAATGCGCAGAGCATGTCACCTTTTTGTCGCCTTTTTAAAACTCAGTCACCTTTCTCACTTATTTTTACAGCTGCAAGCGCTCCCGGCCAGCAGTAGGGATTTTCACTGAATTTTTTACAACCTAAATAAACAGAGTACCCTCATATGTGAAGGACCATCATATTTTCCCCGCTATTTCTAAAGAAAAGCTGCCGAAAATTTCCTTGAGCCCCGCCCACTTTAGAACGTCCCGGTGCCATTTTGACTGTGGTATAAGATGCGCTTTTCGTCACTGTTTGCATTATCTTAACAAATCTTGGCTTTAGTTGTAGTGCTTGGCAGCTTTATTTCTATGACTTTGTTGCTAATATTAATTGAAAATATAATAGTTATATATTGAAGCATCATAATGTCCTTTTTCTTTTAGTATTAAAAGGAGGGACAAAACAGAAAAATAATTCCGCATTATTACGTTCTCATGTTGGCTTGACTGAAAAGGAAAGTCCAAAAAAATACACTTTTTTTATTATTATTTCTCTTTATAATACTTGTAAGTTTGAATACACAATAGTCCTTGCAACCATAACTTCTTACGCTAGTGAATTCTCTAACTGTCAGTGATTTTACCGCCTTTCCCCATTTAAAAGTTACTTCACTATAATGTATGAGGGGTTAACCCAAAGAGGGTAGAGGGTATTATATACTAAATTTCTTTTGGTGTCATTCATGAGTAATTTGCCCTACAGGCAGTAATTTCTGTCACTTTTGTCTTACCAACATCCTTACCTTCTTTCGTCGTCCGGGGCACGTGCCCCCCTTTCTTTGCGGCTTAAACACATTATTTGGATATAACTCAGATTCTTATTTGCTAATTGCTAAACTGACGCTATAACTTGTCGAGATATTACTCCATTTGTGATGATTCCTCGCGTACTGTGTGTGTCTTTTGTTCCGTAACTACGATTCAGAAAGATCGACAAATTTGCATAATCTGTTTTCGTCCTTGTTCTAGTGGAAATTCATTCCTGAAATATTGTCGTATTTTTTAAATATCTTATATAATTCTCGTTTATTTTTTTATTTTGGAATATTTGTTACCGGGCTACTTTATTTATTCTCATTTTGCTATTTTTAGGTAGATTTCGAAGAAAAATCTACCTATTGAGATCGGTACGATATATATAAATATACCAGGGTGAGTCATATGTTCGTAGCGTTTTCATGGATAATGTGCAGCACCCGCCTCCCCCTGTACCACAGAAGCCTATTCGGCGAAGTACATCCCATCACACTGTATGGTCCTTCTCCCACGTTCCACCAGTGACACAAGCCCCTGACGATACCAGACTGCAGGCTTTGAAGCAAAGAACTTAGTAATGCCAGTTGTCACATCATCCACGGAATGGAATTGTGTGCCATGGAAAGAGACAGATGAAAATCAGATGGCGCAAGGTCGGGACTGTAGGGGTGTGTGGTAAAATGTCCACGCCATCCATTTACGCAGGGACAGCGACGATTCCCAAGTTACTGATTGGCGCTTCAGAGAGCTCCTCGCTCCCCCCCCCCCACACACATTTTAAACATTTTTCCAAATATTTAAAAAACTAAGAGCACCATAAAAAATGTAAGTTCATAGCGCACTAGAGTTTAGAATTTACTATGAAATACTATGGATTGCGATCTCTAGATCTTGTCCATTGGTGAGTGATACGTTTTCAAAAATTATGACGTTACTATTTAATTGAAGTCTCAGCATTCATCAATCGACAAGATTTCGAGATCGCTGTTCATTGCATTTCATAGTAATTTGTAAGTTCTAGTGCGACATGCGCGTACATTTTTGATAGTGCTCTTAGTTTTTGAAATATTTTGAAAAAAGTTAAAAATGGGGCGTTGAAGCGAGGAGCCCCCTTCAGGTGCAAATCGTAGAGGGAACACTAGATTTCGTCACCCGTGATGATACGTTGGAGAAATGTCGTATAATTGTCCTCGCTGTCAATCCGCAAATGTTAATAGGTCTATTTTCTGGACGCTGGTCATCCGTTAACGTGTGCGGAATTACTTTTCCCGCCGCACGAGTCATGTTCAAATTTTCAGAATAGCGTGACAGCAGCTGTTACTTATATGTGCAATATCGTAAACGGTCTGCGAACGATTTGCATGTGCAGTGCATTACACTTCCTGTATTTTCGTATCTGTACCCATTGTCGCCGCCCGACCTACACACTTGTCGTGTTCGCTCTACTGTTCACCCTCTTCGAACCACCGATGCCACTTAAAGACGCAAGATCGCGTTATGTTGTATTTCTCTTACACCTGCTGAATCATCTGCAAGTTGGGGCAGGAGATTTACTAAATTTTTTGTAAACCTTTTCCTTCGCAATACATATGCTTCTGCCGCCACGACACGTCATAGATGCTGCACCACCGAACTTTTTAACTGTAGGGTATATGTTTAAATGTTGTACTGGTGTGAATTGTAAGGTAGGCTTTACTTGATGCAGGGTAACTATGATTTTGTAACGAAACTCGTCAATGTTTCAAAATCTACTCCAGTTTCGTTGTCAAGAAATAAACCCCAATATTTAATAATGAAGTGGCGTAGGAGAGTAAAATAGAAAGATATTAAGAAAGAGACAGAGTGATGTGTAAAACTACAGCACAGGAATTAATTCATGTTATTTTGGTCTTTTGCAGAGTTGCCAGATACTAGCCGAGAAACGTTGAAACGGTATACATGGGAAAATTATTAAACCAAAGAGAGGGACATATTGCTTGAAATACGTGAAAGAATTTTAACTGTATTGTAATAAATATTGTACCAAAAGCCCGATCTTACACAGATCGGGGTACTTTTAATAAAGCCTGGTCTTCTTTCGTTGAATCTTTGCTCACAATAAATTAGAAAGTTCTTACTGTACTTACATACTCGTGTTTTATTTTTAATCTGCTGCATATAATTTTAATAATTTTTTTCATTAATTCCTTTAATACAATATATTGCGATACAATTAATAACTGTTTCACGTATTTCAAGCAAATTTTTATTTACATCTTTCGTTTTAAAATATACAAAAATGTCCCCTATGACTCCCAATTTTTTCTGTGTACCCTGTTTCAATATTCTCCGTTAGTATCTGGCAACACTGCAGAAGATCAAAACAACGTGGATTAATTACCGTACTGGAGTTTTACACATTCCTCTCTTCTTTCTTTTTCTCTTTCCACTTTCTCATTCTCCTACACTACTTAATTATTAAGTATTGGTGTTTACCTCTCGACAGTGAAACAGAAACTGAAATATGTTTTGAAACGCTAAAAATTTCCCTAATAAAATCATAAAATCTTACACACCACGTAAGTGCGACGCTTATAGTATTATAATTGAAGAAATATTCAAAATGATTATCACAGTTCACGGTATTTGAATCTGTAAATAAATGTTTGTAGACATTACGACTAACAATCTGTTATTTATTTTGATATATATATATATATATATATGTATTTTCATTGGTTCACTGTTCAGCCGTCCGTTTTACCTTTTCTTAAAACGATTCATCTAATTCAACACTATCTCGGCTCAACACAACATAAGTTTTCGGCAACCCAGGTTGGGAAGGCTAACACAATATTATCGTTCAACATATATCTTAGATATTTATTTTGTATTTTACTGCAAATTTATGTAAAGGGAATGAATCATCGGTAAACTAGGTAACTAATCCACAAAGAATTATTGTTCATAACCGAATGCAAGTTTGTAGGTGGCTTTTGGTTAACTTATTAATAGACATTAAACGAATCTTAAATATCAGTTTCTAGTAGAATGACCCATTGCGGAGCTTAACATTTCAAACTAGGTTTGGTGCCAGTTTTCATCAAGACGTTTCATTCTCACAGAAGAACTTCCCTAGTAAGAAGATGTATTTATTTCCTGCAACTAATAGGAAGAACAAAGCTTAGTGCAGTCTCATTTTTCATGGGATCATGGCCTTTATTATCAAGCTGATTGAAAAAATGTTTGGTATTTATATAAGTATGACCTCCATTAGTTTCTGCTCTAAATTATTTTGAATATGTCATTGGTAAAAATTTCTTTTCAAATATGTCATTAGTAAGAAATTCTAGTCACCTTACCGAAAAAGTAGGGACATACCTTCATCGAAATGTTTCAAGGTATTGTTCCCTATTTTCTAGGTACTTAATTATATCTTATTGCGATAAAAAACACTTTTGTATTTTTTAATAAGTTTCTTCGCTGATAATTGGCACTGGGTCAGTCTTACCAGGAAGATGGTTCTTTTCCCTGAAAGTTAGGTTCGTTGAGAGATGAGCTTAGGCCACAACTGACAATACAATCAAGCAGTACAACAAATTAAATAGATTAACCCAGTGTGAAACGAAGTTTGATACTCGCAGTGGTGGTAGGAGAAGGAAGAAAAGTAGAAAAGTTTTAGAACATGTTAAAATCTTTAAAAGCAGAAAATTTACTAACATTATATAATGGGGGATCCTTACTTATTTACTTACTTACTCTATGGCTTACGGAACTCGCAAGTTAATCGCCGCAGTATCAAATGTTCTCCGTAGAATTCCGTCCTGAGTAAGATCAAGCCAGTTTTCATCACAAACACCTATTTCTCGAAGATCCCTTCTAATATTAACCTCCCAACGTCATCTCGGTCTTCTCAACGGTTTCTCTCCCTCTGGTTTACCAACCACGATGGAATATAATCTTCATTTCTCTCCAATCCGAGCCACATGGCATACCTACCTTAGTCGTTGCGTTTTCATTATTCTTACACCATCGGGCGAGTCGTGAAGTCCGTGAAGTTCTTCATTATGCAGTCTTCTCCATTCCCCAGTCATCTCGTCCTGTTTCGGCCCGTATATCTTTTTCAAGACCTTATTTTCAAACACTCGTAATTTATGTTCATCTGCTAGAGTCGTAATCCAACTTTCGCAACCGTAAAGTATTACCGGCAGAATAACCATTCTGTATATTTTTAATTTCAATTTCCTTGATATTAATCGCGATGTTGGACTGAATAGAAACATGCATACCCTGATACTACGCGACTTTTTATTTCTTCCGTAACCTCATTTTTGCTTGTTACGTATGCTCCCAAGTATTTAAGTTTGTTTACTTCATCTATGACCTCATCCCTAATTCTTATGTTTTTATTTCCTTCATTCCCTGTGTTTCGGCTTGTTATCATGTATTTTGGTTTCTCTATGTTTACCTGTAGACCTATCTCATCGCAAGCTTCTACTAAGACATCGGTGTTACTTTGTAGTGCATGTATATCGTCCTCTATTAAATCTTACGTCATCTGGGTACGCGAACAGTTGATTCAAGTCATTCAGTGTTAGTCCCTTTTTGTCCTCTCTTATTTTCTGAATCGCATATTCTGACGCAAAGTTAAACAGTAGTGGTGACAAGGCATCACCTTGTTTCAATCCTTTGCGAATCTCGCAACTATATGACATATTATTACGTATCCGTACTTTGCTTATAGGATCGCTGAGATTCATCCCCACTAGTTGAACCAATTTATTCGGAATTCCAAATTGTACCAAGTTATTGTACAGTTTTTTTTTTTCCTTTTGATAAAGTCATGTGCTTTCTTAAAATCAGTGAATAACTGGTGAACAGTCCCATTGTATTCCCATTTCTTCTCTATGATTTGTCTCCAGGCGAAAATCTGGTCCAACGCGGATCTATTTCTTCTAAATCCAGATTGGTGATCTCCAATTATTTCATCTACTTATTCGCTTAGGCTAGTTACCAGGATATTGTAATGATCCAGAAACGCAGCCACCTAAACTATTGTATCCGCTAGATGCAGCTTATGCGCCCATTTTTTAACTAGGCGACAGTTATATGTGATATCACAGAGCTGCCTATCCACTATATACAGCTTATTCTTATTTGCAATGGTCCCAGGAGAGAACCCTGTGTTATACCTTATACCCTTTTTCTACCACGGCTAAGGGCGCGAGATGAACTGTAAACACGATTCTGAAAAGTAAATAATTAATTAGTAGAAGAAAATGGAAAGAAATAGCGGTAATGAGGGTCCCTTCCTTCCTCATTTCTTAGACTAGTTGGAGCCAGGAATAGGTGGGATGGTTAATTAACTCCTTCCTGCCTTATTTCTTAAACTAGAGAGAGCCAAAGGATTGTGCAGTCTGCCTTATTGCTTAGACTAATTCCGCTAGGAAAGTTAGAGCGTCGCTACCTGCCTCATTTCTTAGACTAGTAGGAACCAGGTATTTGGTTGATGACCCCTTCCTGCCTTATTGCTTAGACTAGTTTGAGTCGAGAGCAGTGCCCCCTGCCTTATTTCTTAGACTAGCAAACACTAGGATGGTAATTAGGTAGGTAGAATGAAGTTCAAAGAGTAGATGGTAAAGGAAAATTAAAGAGTAATTATGATAAAGCATTTCAAAGGTAAAGTTCAATAAAAGATCAGAGATTTAAGTTTATTGGTGAACAATGTCCAAGAAAGGAACACCAAGCAAGAGAGCTTGATGTGTTTCGGCCCGTAGGCCGAGGATATCTGAGCTCCTGGCAAGCTGCAACGTCTTATATACTCACGGTCAGGGCTCGGAAATCCTCGGGTCGTGACGTCATACCACCGAAGTGACTCTTTCGCACATTTCAGTTACATTCACATACACATAACATTGCAATGTTTTTCCTGCTAATTAGAATTGTATCGTTTAACGGTGCGCACGAGATCGTTAAAAGAATTTATAGTTCAACTGTACGCACAGGATTTTTCAAAAGAAGTTATCGAAAATAATGAAGTTATATAATACAACTCAGGACGGCATTAAATGACAATATACAGCTTGTAACAAACGAACATTGAATGAGATGTGAGGGACGTTACAATATTACTCAGTACTTTGTAACATGTTGGGACTAACGAGATTCCGCGGTAATTATTACAGTCCGATTTATCGCCTTTTTTTATAAGCCGGAACTATTATTGAGGGTTTCCATTCCTTTGAAAGCTCCTCCTTTCTCCGTATAGCACTTATCAATTTATACAGTTCCTTGATTAGTGCCGTTCCTCCCGCTTTAATTAATTCGGCTGGAATATTCTCTGTTCCTGGTGATTTGAAATTGTTCAACTTCTTTACCGACATTTCGACCTCGATTTCGCTAGATTCGGGTATCCACGATTCTGTTGTATAGATTTTAAATTCCTCTGTGTTTTATCCGTTGTGTACATTGAGAAGTTTGTCGAAATATTGTTTCCACACATCGATAATTTTAGTCGAATCCACTTGAAGATCACGTTCATCTAATCATCCCTAATCTAGGCTGGTAACCATTTTGTTTCTGAACCAGCGTGTGGCGTTGCTATAGCAATTGGTATTTGCTTCGCTTTTATTACTCAGCCTTCGTTTTCTTGCTTGTTTCCGTTTCTCATGAAGCTTAAGCCATTTTTCATCAAACCAAGGCTTGTTTTTCTGCTGATTCCTCTCACCTAAATGTACTTTTCTGCGCCCTTAATTATATCACGAATTGCCTCCCACATCTTCCTTACATCAATTTCGTTATTAATCTCATCTTTATTATTGCTCGATTCGGCTAAGATTTCGAACCTATTAGAGATTTCCAGTTGGTAATCTGCTCTTAAGTTTGGATTATCTAATCGTTTAATTTCGAATTTCTGGTGTTTTGATCCGTTGCCTTTTCTGTTCGCGATACATAACTTTTCCCTCACTTTTGTGATTACTAACTGATTGTCAGTGTCACCTTCCGCTCTTCTGTAAGACCTAACGTCCATTATGTTGGTATGTCTTTATCTTTATACTAATACCTGATCGATCTGGTTGAGATCTGGTTTTTGTCATCCGGAGATTTCCATGTGTATTTGTGTATACACTTGTGTTCAAAGTTCATGCTCTTTACTAGTAGGTTGTTCGACATCGCGTAATTTATCAGTCTTTCTCCATTGTTGTTAATCTTCTAGTTAAGGCTGTATTTGCCTGTAGTAAGATTTATAGTTTTTTCCCCTCCCTACCTTAGCGTTGAAAGCACCTAACACAATTTTCGTATTATACTTCGGTAATCGGTCAAACAATCTTCCTAGCTTCTCGTAAAATGTATCTTTATTGTTATCATTAGCCACCTTGGTCAGAGCATAGACATTTATTAAAACCGTGTTGCCCCATCGGGTACGTATCGTAACGTACGATAGTCTTTCGTTTACGAACTCTATATTCTGCACCGCTGGAAGGATACTGTTCTTAATGAGAAATCCTGAGACTGTTCCGCCGTAGTAGAAAGTGTACTTGCCCTGACGGGTGCTATCTTGACCCTCCCACCGGACTTCTTGTATCGTTAATATGTCCAACTCGTACTTCTCGGTCTCGCGTACCGCCATCTGAAGAGCGCCCGTTTGGATTAACGTTCATACGCTCCACGTTCCTATTCTAAGATTTTTCCTAATGCTGTTCTTGGGGCTCCCTGAAGCAGTCTCCGCCCGGAGATCCGAATGAGGGACTAGTTTATCTCCGGAATATTTTACCCCAGGAGAATCCATGAACCATCTGTTACTATTTCTTAACATGTTTTAGCGGTGTAGTGTTGTCAGCTCTACGACCTCGCAGTAAAGGCAGACACTCAAGATGTCGTTCTCTGTCCATCTCAGAGCCTTTCCGATGTAATTCATATTCAGCCTCAAGGTGGTAATGGTGATGCTGCTTCCCCATCACCATGATATTTTTGTTCGGAGTTATCTTTTCCATCCTTTGCAGATCCCTCTACTAACTGCAAGGCAGCAGTACTGGTTTTGGCCCGCCCCGGAATATTTCTGGTACCCACCATATCTGGTCGGCATTCCCCTATCCACAACCTGGAGAGGCGCCTGGTGGGAGACCAGTAACTCCAACCCGGAAGTGACCAGGATTATTATTATTACTGGTATGAGAAGAGGGGGAATTCACTTCGCTTGAGTGATTGTTTATTTAGATCTGCGTATGTTAGCGGCGTTTTTTCTCATTGCGTGGTTGAACGAATCAGCACAAATTTGCATGTTTTGGTCTGTTGTAATGTTTCTGGATCTGTAGCAAAATTGAGGCATTTTATTATAACTGCAATCCATGGAATCTGTTCAGTGAAACGTGTTGAAATACTTTACTATTATTTGTGTGTGTGTGTGTTTGAAGGAAGTTTTTTTTTCAGTTGCTGAATTATGTTTTTGCAATATCATAGAGTAACTATGTACTTACTAGTAAACATTTCCGTATGCGCGATGATTCATGTACGAAGTCCGAAAACCAATATGAACCACGATTTTCGTGTGTGTGCTAATTAGAGAGACGTTTTGGGGCGGTATGATGACGCGAGACGAAAAATGGATCCTTCATCACAACTTTAGATGCAAACATCAGTGTGCTGTGAAGTGTGGTTTGAGCAGTGGAAAAACAAGCACTTCACCCACACAAAGTGATGATGTATGTTTGGTGGGATATACGTAGTATCATCCATTTTAAATTGATGGCATCAAACCAGACAGTCACAGCGGAGCTCTGCTGTTGTCTTGCACTATTGCTGCTAAAGATAAGTAAGTGGGTATTCAACTTTAACATTATTTTATTCAGTTTGAGCTTGTTATCATCATACGAAAATTAGAAGAGTTTAATTGATGTTTGGCTTCCAGAAGGCGCATGCAGGATTCATTGTTATTCAAAGCTGATCGTCAGCTGTTTCTTCACGAGAATTTGTGGTGAGTTCCTATCATTATGACATGTAGAATGTCTTGTTATGCCACTTTTAAATTTTCTTGTGTTATTTAATTGGGACAAAAAGGGACTATCATTGAATGGTTTGAATCAACTGTTTGTATACGCGGATGATGTAGATTTAATAGGGGACGATATAGATGCACTACAAAGCAACACCGATGTCTTAGTAGAAGCGTGCGATGAGATAGGTCTACAGGTAAACATAGATAAAACAAAATACATGTTAACAAGCCGAAGCACAGGGAATGAAGGAATTAAAGACATAAGAATTAGGGATGAGGTCATAGAGAAAGTAAACAAATTTAAATACTTGGGAGCATACGTAACAAGCAAAAATGAGGTCACGGAAGAAATAAAAAGTCGCTTAGTATCGGGGAACGCATGTTTCTATTCAGTCCAAAAACTTCTAACATCGCGATTAATATCAAGGAAATTGAAATTAAAAATATACAGAACGGTTATTCTGCCAGTAATACTTTACGGTTGCGAAAGTTGGAGTACGACCCTAGCAGATGAACATAAATTGCGTGTATTTGAAAATAAGGTTTTGAGAAAGATATATGGTCCGAAACGGGACGAGATGACTGGAGAGTGGAGGAGACTGCATAATGAAGAACTCCACGGACTCTACGATTCACCAGATGTTGTAAAAATAATGAAATCGAGACGACTAAGGTGGGCAGGGCATGTAGCTCGGATGGGGGAAAAACGAAGATTATATTCTATCCTGGTTGGAAGGCCCGATGGAAAGAGGCCATTGGGAAGACCGAGACGTCGTTGGGAGGACAATATTAGAAGAGATCTTCGAGAAGTAGGTGTTCGTGATGAAAACTGGCTTGATACTGCCCAGGATAGAATCCAATGGCGAACGTTTGTTACTGCGGCGATGAACTTGCGAGTTCCATAAGCCATAGAGTTAGTTAGTTAGTTAGTTAATTTAATTACTGCCTTTCAACTTATTATTTATGGAAAACTTCTATAAAGCATAAAAAACACACTTATTGTGATTTACTGGTGAGAAGGTAACGTACGTACGAACGTGAAGATCATAATTCGCTCGCCGAACTAATGTTTCTTTCAGTCTTCGTGTAGTTTGGGTTTATGCACGTACTGTTGTGGGAACAGTAGTGGGAGAGGATAAAAGTTCCTTTCTGACGCGTGCGACCGATTGTTAGACACTGTTGATCTAAGCCTTTGTGCAAATCCAGGCTTGTGATTTAATTAAGCAAACTTACAGTTGAGAGGTGTGTGAATTTCTCTTAGTTCTTGCTCAGTCTCAATCGAGCTTTAACTGCTCACAAAAATTAAAAAGAAAGATGAAAAGAAATACTATTAGTTTTATTGTATTTTCAAGTTATGAGCGAGGAAGGGTTTCCGCATGTAACATACAGTATGTGCATATACGTACTCATAAAGAAAATTTTCTTAGCGGAAAGATTGTTTTTGCAGTGCACGAACGCAAGGTAGGTAACTCAGTGTTCGGAGCAGGAGTCGGAGGTGAAAAGAGGGTAAGTGATATTTATATCCGTCTGTTAACACTGATTACAGTCGTTTATACGAACAAGATTGTAAAGAATTCTTACGTGAAAGGAATTATTTTGTCGTTCTTTACCATAGGATTCTGGTTGATTCTTTTGTTGCATTGCTGGACTTGTAGTTTACCTAACATCACATGATTACCAATACGAGGCGCATGTCAAAAGATAGGACCGATTGGTTATAAAGTGTGACTGGAAACACTGACGAGGTTGCGCGTGCGCAGTAACATGTGCCAGTATTCTGTGCATGTAGCACATGTACAATCGTCAGTACAGAGTTCTTCATTATGTGTGACAGGGAGTAACAGTGGCTGTTGTAATAGAAAATCCCGCCAAATGCGAAGTGCATTTTGATCCGGTGGGACAAGCATGGGGATGAATTGTTTTAGCACATAGTGACTGGTGCGAGACGTAACCTGGATTTCGTACATCACTGGTGAGTCGAAGCAGCAATACATACAGTGGCATCACTCAGGTTCCCCGAAGGCAAAGAAAATCAACAAAATCATGCCAATTGTTTCCTGGAACCCAAAACGCGTTCCCCTTGTTGAATTTATGGGATCAGAAAGGACCATCACATCGGAATTGGAATGTCAAACACTATCTAACCTTTGACGTGCCATTCAGAACCGGCGACATGGAATGTTAACCTCCTGATGTATAATAACTCGCGCCCACACACAGCTGTCCGTACGTTCCAGGTAGTTGAACAATTCCGATGGGAAGTTTTGATCACCCTCTTTACAGTCCCGACCTTGCACTCAGTGATTATCACCTCTTTCTTCGCCTCAAAAAGTGGCTTGCTTCGAAACGTTTTGCCGTTAGTGAAGTATTGAAAACATTAGTGCCGGACTGGCTAAACTCCCAGATGGGGGAATACTACACTGTGTATGATAGCTTGTGCCACGGTACCAAAAGTGCTTACAGGTTAATAATGGTGACTATGTGGAAAAATGAACAAGGTATGCACGCTCATAGAACCACAAATAAAATTTTATTCCTATTCTTTACTTCGTTTTAATACCCAATCGGCCCTTTCTTTCGACATGCGCCTCGTAATTCCTATCGTAACAATAGAAGAGTAAAGATAATACTGGTAATGATGTTAAGATTTTTCTACTTAATATAACGTGCAGGTTTTTGTTACTCTCTTTTGAATGTTTGCTTTGGTAGGCGCAGTTTGGAAATCTTCATCACTTGTAAGAAAATACAAAGGTTCAAATTCATTTTAAAGTGCGGAAAGCGCAAATTGTGCAGCAACATTTTCAAATAGTAAATAAGTGAAATTCTAAGCACAGAATGCTTGTGACCAATTAGTAATACATGTAACATACGACGACTGATAAAAGAGAGCGTTTACGAGTGCAATTACTTTACTTTCAGCACCAGCGTGAATTCAAAGTGTGAAGCAGCAGCGGCTGACTTGTCTAATAGTCCTCTAGAGAGTGCTAAGAGCTTCGCTTGTTCCTTTTGTTCGAAGGCTTTCCTCTTCTCCTCGAAACTTGAGGTGCATCTCCGAGTGCACACAGGCGAGAAGCCATTTTCTTGTAAAGAGTGTGGAAAAGCGTTCAGTCAGAAGTGTGTGTTGACCCGCCACCGAAAGATCCATTTAAGTCAAAAGCCATTCTACTGTACTGTATGTAACAGAAGCTACTTGTCGCAAATGACTTTTCAAACTCATATTATGATTCATTCTTTGAGAAAAGCGCAGTGATATTTCTTCTGCCATAAACAATCTCTTCGTATTTTGTATTTCTTCTCATATTGAGTCTGATTTGTCACAAAGGAAGTGTTCTTATTACATAGACTTGTTTAGTTTTCGAATAAACAATATTTTTCCTTTTATCACCTCTTTTATTGAATAAAATTAACATTTGCATAGTTGCTCTACAGTATGAAAGCCACTACTATGAATTGCTTTTATACTCTATTCAACAACTGACTACACATTTAAATCAAATTTTGATCTTAGGTAAATAAGTTCTTAGTCTAGATAGAAATATCAACGTAACTTTTTTTCTTTAAAAAAAAAGCGTAAAATTGCTTATTACCAGAAGTTCACGCAGCTATGCCCGTAAGTAAATAACTTTTGTAACAATAACCAACAAGAAATATGAAATACCATGTACTATGGGGAAAGAATGGGAATTGGGGGACTAGAGTGATGTAGTTCATATATTTTGTTCTGTGAATTTCTTGGAAGAATTTAAATCCCTTTTTGATAATACATTTCAAGTCATGGGTAATATTACTTACCACTATTTGCTTCCAGCGAACTTTAGCGTAAGCTGGTTGATAAAAATTTACGATTCTAAGTTGCAATTATGAATTTCCGGTTTTACTTCATTGGTAAAATTTTGTAACTGAAATTTGCTACTTTACATTTACTTATTTATTTTACATTATGGACATCTGAAGTCCAAATCCGTCTCAAGTCTCAGGGGAACAATTCCATATCGACAGGGAATTATACCCAAAAACAATTTGTATGCATTTGGGTTTCATTTCCTTCATAATTTGAAACTAAATGGATGCTTTCAGGGAACCTATGCCGACATGGGTACATCATCATTACCCCATGCCGACCAGGTAACCGTGCGGTCTAAGGCGTTAGACCCATGACTGGAAGGTGCCGGGTTCGAGTCCCGGCAGGGGCATGGGTGTCTTTTAACTAGAACGTGACGGATAATCGTGACGGTCAGAAATCAAGTTACTCAACTGGCCCATATAAAAATAAAGTTTTATTATTACCTCATACCCTTATCTCTCGTATTAATACATTTACGACAAAACTGACTTCAGAAACGGTTTTCGCATAAAATTGTAGCCCAGAATGACTTATTACTCGACCACCTCCCCATGTAAGAAAATCAATTGAAATTCATTATGGCGGACTTCAAGATGGCGGCGATGAAGAACACCCTCTAACAGGTAGTGCCTCGCACTCACAAGGGAACTTGGTGAACTGTTCAGCGATATCGAGATGATGAATATGCTTTAGCATGCTTACTTTAACAGTTAAAATACTAGCTGCTGGCAACTTTGCATTAGCCTCGTAATATATATGCAAAATACTATATAGAGTGGGGCCATACTGTACAAAACAGTCGAATAAAATAAAACTACGAGACAGACAGAGATGAAATGTCCCTGAACATATGGGCGAAGGGGAAGATGAAACGGACCATACCACGTTGCCGGCGACCATCTTGCAATCCGTCATCTTGGATTCAACTTGAAAATTTCAGATGGCAACATGGCCATGCAATATGTCAAGTGACATCTTCTTGCAACGAGAAATTGAATAGTGCATTGCAATTTACGATAATTGTAACCGTGTTGCAGTTATAAACGAAATTAAGGTAGGTTTTGAACTCAACGGGTTGTTCCGAAAGAAAGGATTACGTGCCATACACACCTTGTAACATCATTCAAACACATTCACCAACATGAAGAACAGCTGTGAACCACAAAAACCAGAATCAACATCACAGAACATGTTTCACATGGACGCCGTTCTCATTGAAGCACTTCCGCAAACGTCGTCGTGTGCCCTCAAAGCACGTCAGGTGATAATTGCGCATGCACATTGCACATACCTCACTTCAATTCAGGTAGGAAACACTAGTAAGTTACAATGGTACACATTAGCCTTCAAGTACCGTCACAAAGAAGTATCCAAAGGAGTCCGGTTAGGGGATCGTGGTGGCCACTCAACGGGGCCACGCCTACCAATCCATCTACCTATTAACCACCTGATAACATAATCACCACATCCGTGTCATACAACGCTTCACAAATCATTGTGTATCACTTACGTAAAGGAACATGAAACATTCGCAAATGGTGCGGGGAGGTTGGTGAACTGTCGGGTTGAAGTATAGGAGGGTAGCAACTTGGTTGGGTGAGATATTATTCCTTTCAGCATGGCGATGGTTGAAATAATCTGCGATGGTGCTCACTTTGTTCACCCGACATCAGAACAATTTCTATGCATTTAGCTTCGTGAGGACCATCTTCAATTAGTGAACCTGAAATGAACAATAACGGAAAAATCGTTACAAATCTCACAGACTGTTAGAGATAGACAAAAACCAACCACAGTTATGAATTCCCGATGAAATTTTAGTGCTAGGTGATATTTCACAAACATCCCTTCCTATTTAAAATTTTCAAGTTGAATCCAAGATGGCGGATTGCAAGATGGCCGCCAGCAACTATGGTCCGTTCCATTGTCCCCTTCGACCATAACATGTTCAGGGACATTTCATTCCTGTCTGTCTCGTAGTTTTTATTTTATTCGACTGTTTTGTACAGTATGGCCCCACCCTGTATAGTATTTTGCATATTTATTACGAGGCTAACACAAAGTTGTGGCAGCTAATATTGTAGTTGTTAAAGTAAGCATGCTGAAGTAAGTTGCTAAAGTAAGCATATTCATCATCTCGATATCGACTGAACAGTTCACCAAGTTCCCTTGTCAGTACCAATTACTGTGTACTTGCCTTCCATTTCTTTCTGCAATTTTAAAACGTAAGGGTATTTCTACACTCTTTGATCACTTTCCGCAAACAGAATTTGACGATATCTCCCAAAGCAATTTCGCTCGAGTGGCCAATATCTACATGCGAACATACTTTGACATTCTGACCATGACGGAAGAAACAAATATATAATTTTTATCTGCCCCATCAGTATTTTTCCTTGAGAGTTAAATTTTCATTTGAAAGGCCTTGGAACTAGAAAATTCTAGAAAGCTATGTTTCCTGACTCTCCTCATCTACAGAAAAAAAAAAAAAAAAATAGATTTCGAACTTCTGTATATAAGAAGCCATTATCTTCATATGTTTATAGACATCAACAATCTGGCAGTTCCCTGATTTCCGACAATTTTTTTTTTTAAAAAAAGAAGAAGAAATAAAAGGAAAAAAGCGAGCGTATAGAATTTGCACCTACCTGCAGGAATTAGAAATTGAAATAGAACGTATTGTTTCTCTAGGTATTGAGACTGTATATGATGTAAATCAAAAGATGTTTGGCGCAGTTCGGCACACGACATCTTTCCAAACCTTACACCAATAAATTTGAAACAAAATACATTAAAATGACGTCACTAATAGGTTAAGTCAAATATTAAAAAAATAATGGCTTTGTACCAGCACTATAAAACTATAGAGAAACCATATACTCAATACAGAAATATTTCACAGACACAAAACAAAAGTTTTCTAAGAGGTCACATGTGGTTGTGGGAAACATATTGGTGTGTTTCTGTCTGTACGCATTAGCAAACATGAAAGAGACGCTTATTCTTACAATTATGTATTTTGATTGTCTAAACATTTACAAGAGCAATAACACGTTATATCAACGTCTGAGGGGATACATATGGCACCGAATAAAATTGAAAGAACATTTTAGAAGCGTTCTTCTTTATTTCTAAGTTCCCATACCTTAACACGGATAAAGGTTATTTACATAAAGCTCGGCATCCTTGCATAGAAATATTCCTGTCATGTCTCCAGTCTCTTAACTCTATATAGTTAAGGAAAAAAAAACTTTCAAAGTCGTTTTGTAAATAGTTAATTTGCCCGTGTCATTTCATATATCCGTTTACTTCATTTATGACATTTTCCCATTATATTGTTCCTAATCTACTGTTAATCTAAACGCACTCAGTTATGTGCACAATCTGTATCTATTAATCCATCATATTTTAAGTTGGAGCCATAGCATACCAATATGGCAGCAACTTCGTTCATTTCACCATTTACTGTTTATATCCATGCCAGGAAAATTATTAACAACTGACAGTCGATATTTTTTAAAATGAGTGATAGCTAAGTTATCAAATAATAAACAAACATTAAACACTTTTTTTATTAATTACATACAAACATAAAAACAACAGAAACACATTTTTTTTTTTACATTTATTCGCGGCCCGAAAAAGAAGCGGATGGCTTCGAAACGCACAGCAGCTAATCCTCGATAATAAGTTAAAGTTTGAGGACTTGCTACACCGTTAAGGTGAGACCTATAGTAACTTATGTATTATTTACCCATTTAAAGTAGAAATTTAGAAACAACTTTAACTTCCGTAGCCAAAAAAGCTGTGGGAAAGCTCAGTTTTTTTCTTTTTCGAAAAATAATACTATTTTTTTCAGCGCTTGTATCTCTAATCCTAATTCATTCGTTCGTTACGCGTTTTTATATATCTTTTTTATATGATTACTGTGCACTGAAACACAAACGAAAGTTAAAAGCATTTTTACTTTAATTTAAATGAACGAGTGATGGTAAATAATATTTCCGTTGATATTAGTGATCATAATATTTTGCTGTGTAATGTAAGCGATCAACGAGTAGCCTCTTATGATAAACCATGTCCTAGGTTGATAGATTATAAAATAAATTATCACGTTCTCAATAATTACTTTAGGAATACAATTTTTATTTTGAATGAGAACTGTATCGACGAACAATATAATAATTTAATTAATTATTTTAAGCAAGGTATTTGTGTTGCAAGTTTCAAAGCAAAAAGGATCCAAGATACTAACAGAAAAGGTTATAAACGAAAATCACCGTGGATAAATTATGAATTATTAGAATTAGTAAAGAAGAGAGATAAGTATTTTTCTTTATTAAAGAGATTTCCAAATAACGATAATATACGTGGAGAGCATAGCAGACTTAGAAATTCAGTGACAAAACTTAGAAGGAATCAAATGAATAATTACTATAACAAAAAAATTAGTGAATCCCTAATTGATAGTAGGAGATTTTGGGCAGTCGTTAAAGAGTTATTGACAAACAAGAAATCTGAGAGTAATGTACCAAATATACAACTTCAAGTAGATGGTATTAGATTAGATGATGATGAAATCCCTAAGATATTAAATAATCATTTTGTAAATATTGGTAAAGAATTAGCCAACACAATACCCAAAATTTCAAATCATAAGCAGATTATCCAGATACCTTCTAATTTTAGTTTCTATTTTATTCCTGTTACCCCAGCAGAAGTTATTAACATCATTAATACATTGAAGAATAAGAAGAATAAAACACGAGATGGATTACACAATGAATTTTTAATTAAATGCAAATATACCATTAGTAACACATTATCCGAGTTAGTTAATTTCTCTTTTAGTTCAGGAGTTTTCCCGGAACAAGGCAAAATTGCTAAGGTAATACCAGTATATAAGGGTGGAAATAACTTAGATCCTAATAATTATAGACCAATCTCGATATTGAGTTGTATATCTAAAGTAATTGAAACGTGTGCCTATGATAGAATGATCAAATACCTTGACTCTATAAATTTCTTTTATCAATATCAATATGGATTTAGAAGAAAATCTAGTACATTAAACGCTGTAAATGATGTTGTGGTTGAGATTCAAGAAACCTTGGACAATAATAAATTAGCAGCAGGGTTATTTATAGATTTAAAAAAGCGTTTGATACACTCAAACATGAAATGCTTCTAGCTAAATTGGAAACGATAGGATTTAGAGGATTACCTCTCAATTGGTTGAAAAGTTATATTTCAAATAGATCTCAATATGTGTCAGTTAATGGTAAAGAAAGTGGTGAATTAAAAATAGAATACGGTGTACCTCAAGGATTAATCTTAGGCCCTTTGTTATAATATATGTAAATGATGTACAGTTGTTGAATCTGAAAGGTAAAATAACATTATTTGCAGATGATAGTGCAATATTTTACAAAGCAGATTCAATAGATCAATTGAAAACCTATATTGAAGAAGATATGTCTACTTTATACAATTGGTTGTGCACAAACTGTCTGTCATTAAACTTAGAGAAGTCTGTCTTTGTAATCTTTCACAAACCTTTGTCAAAGATAGAACTACAAAATAAAATCGGTACAAAACATTTAGTAGTGGAAAGAGTTGAATGTATATTATATTTAGGATTAAAAATTGACCAACATATTTCTTGGGACTCGCATGTTACGTTTTTAGAAAAAAAGGTAGCCCCTATTGTTGGAATAATGCACCGTTTCAAGAACGTTTTATCATTGAATGTTAAAAAAATGGTCTATACCGCATTTATACAAAGTGATCTGATATACTTATGTACAATCTGGGGTCACACAAACAAAACAAGATCACATAAACTTGTATTATTACAAAAAAAAAAAGCTATTAGAATAATGTATGGTTATCATTTTAATCATCCAAGTAAAAGTTTGTTTTATGAAACAAATATTTTTCCGCTCGAAATATTACTTAAAATTCATTCATAAAGCACTGGGTGGAAATATGCACAGTAATTTACTGTTAATAAAAAGGAATGAAGTGCATGGATATAGGACCAGACAAACAGAGCAAATTAGCATTGATAGCATTAAAACTTCTACTTATGGTACCAATAGTGTTAAATATAATTTATGTCAAAATTATAATACTTTACCTAAACACATTAAGACCATAACATCTATTCCCAAATTTGAAAATGAAGTAAAAAAATACTTTTGGAAACTTTTTACAGATACATAAATTCTTTTGTCAAAATATTACTGAGAACCTTTATAGATACAGAAAAAGACTTACTAATTTCTTTCCAAATTATTGCTTTTCAATTTTAGAACAGTGTTACCATCTAGAGTATGCCCTTAGCGTGAGCCTATACGCTCGTTGGGGCCCATCATGTATTTTATTACTAATTATGTAATGGTTGCCTGTACTTTTATCTAATATTAATTAAATAATAATACTTTGCATTTTTTAAATTTTGTTAGTAGTGCAATAACATTTTTATTGAGATAAAACATTGTGATTTATGCCCTTATCCTTTATAAATAGGGTTAAGAATACTCTTTTTGTGTTGTTTATAAATAAGATATTTAGATTAATGTTAAGGCGTTCTCTGCGACCGCAGAATCACGGTGAAGATAAAGGGATGGTTTACAAAACAGTTGTTAGACCAGCAATGATGTACGGAGCAGAGACATGGCCGATAAAGAAAGCATGGAAAAAGAGATTTCATGTTGTCGAAATGAGAATGTTGTGCTGGATGTGTGGGATAACAAGAAGACCTAGAGTACGAAATGTGAGAGTAAGAGGAACAACCGAGGCTGTAGAGATATCTAAGAAGATACAAGAAAGAGTACTGCAGTGGTATATGGACATGTGATGAGAAGAACAAATGACTATGTAGTCAGAAGAGTGATGGCAATGGAAGTGAAGGGCAAGAGAGGTAGAGGGAGGCCAAAGAGGAAAGGGATGGATGGGGTAAAGAATGATATCGGGGAGAAAGGTCTGTCAGGGAAAGAAGTTCAGGACAGGGCTTTGTGGAGTAGACTTATCAGAAACGTCGACCCCACGTAGGTGGGAAAAGACTGATAGAAAGAAGATGAATGTTAAATTTCGCTTCTCTTTTCGTCGCTGCTTGAAATCCATTGCTGTACAGCATTATAACGATTCACAGTTGACAGAGGCATCTTAATCTTTGTACACGTAAATTGCTCTAATAAAACGTTTGCGTTCTTGAGTAACTGCCATTTTCAGTGATGTAGAAAAAGCGAAAGAGAAAGCAAATCATCATTAGCGTCGTCAAACAGGAGAATCCTCCAAAATCAAAGAGGCGTCAAAGACTAAGACTCGAAAAATCTGCTTTTTTTTTTTCGTAATTTACATACAGGTTTAAAGTGCACAGCATAAGTAGTTTTCATTTCATATAATGCATACCAAGTATGTTTGGATTTTGTTTTAAATTTCTGCGAACTAGTAATTAAAGCCTATTAGCTAGGCCTAAATATAAGCTTACTTCCTTCTGCAAGTGCGCGATTCGGAAAAGGAAGTGATCGTGGCCTATAGTAAAAGTACCTCAGCATTCGCCTGGTGGTAACTGAGCGAGTACCCGTATCAGGATCGCCGGCACGGGATTCTGTGTACTCGATCACAAAATGTCATATTGAAGTTCATATGCCTTTTCATATTTCGGACTTAAACTTTAGTAACTTCAAATTAGTTATTATGTAAAAACATTGTTATAAATTAATCTACAAATTTTCTCATCGTATATGTGCAATACAGTAAAGGCAAAGTTTCTAATGCATTTAGCTGTGCACTATACGTTACATCCAGGCTATCTGGTCTAATGACTAAGGTCGAGAAATTCAGATCAACACTGGTAGGACTTGTATGTACTTAAATCCTGTTGGCCGAAATTTGCCAGTGCTCTTACAGTTTCACCAGGCGAAAGCTTGATGATATCTAGAATCAGGTATTACTCACTAATCTTCTCATCTCTTTCTCCTAAAGAATGCTAGCTAATAAGCAAGATATAAGACTTGTATCTCAAATTGCGAGACTAAAAAACTTTGCTAATGTAATTGAGTTGGCCAGTTACAAAACGTAGTATGTCCATCAGTGGCGGCCGTTTATCTGGATTTGTTTGTTTGTGCAAACTGCCTTCTAATTTTATTTTTGCAATGATCGAAAACCATGTTGCTTCTTATTGTCATCACTCTTGAACCCACTACGCGCTCACTTTATCATTAGACCCATGGGAGAGAAAATAAAAAATGCGGAGTTCGACCGTCGCAGCTCGCTTGTCGCTTTCTGTTTTCTTCAGCTTGGCAAACGCCAACTACTACTGAACTTATGGGCTACTGAGGGGGTGAAAAGTGTGCAGGAGGCAGCGGGGACACTCCTTGTCTCTTAAGATCCTATATGTTTACATGACTTTGGCAAGGGAAAGCTTCGTTTGCTGTGCATTCCAACTTGCCGCATCACATAAGTCCACTCACTCTATGAAAACTTTTCCCGTCTACTTTTCTTCTCTTGCGGTCAGTTCATTCAATCGAAAGTAATTTTTGTATTTAATAAAAGTCTTTCAAATTGCATAGTCTGTGAATCAGAGTTGGTATGTTTAAAACAAAATGTTTCAAACAGAGGTGATTGTTTTAAATATTTTGAACTTTTGTTTTAAACATTTTGAACTTTTGTTTTAAACGATGTTTCTTTTAAGCCGTGTTTAAAACATGTTCTTCTTCTTCTTTGAAAGTATCATATTATTTTTAAGAAGTATGAAAGGGTGTTTTTACCAGTAAAACGCATGCAATTTGTCCCGAGTGAAAGCTAGTTTCCAAAATAATCAGTATTATGGCGCCGCAAGCCTACAGATGGAGATATAAAATGCGTTGTTTCGATTTATTCTTTATCGGTTGGCTGCTAGAAGCGGGAAATATTAATTCGCTATCAATAACATGAAACAAGATGTTCATATTTCAATTCTTTCTTTTCTATTTATTGTGAGAACTGCCAAGAAAACAAAAACTTCATGGGCATGCTTATGATTACATTGCTCTATGCTCTATCTCTTTTCTTACGTTTTTGAGGAAAGGGACATTAGTGAGTAACTGTAGATTTGATAATCATCTCTTATTCGGTGCTTGGAGTTTATGTCGGCTGGTAGAACTTATTAGGTACTCTTAGTGTTGTAAATAATAATAATAATAAAAAAAAACATAACCCTTTTTTAATATTGTTTTTGTTTTCAAAGTAGCAATTTGAAATAATGTCTCTTTAAGCAAAAATGACTTTCTTATTGGTAATTAAGAAGTAATATAAAATAATTAAACCCTAGATTACAATTTTTTTTTTTGTTTTTGTGAGATATTCCGGGTTGCTCAATTCTCATTGTTGCCAACTTTAAAAAAATAATTTTAAACAAAATCTTCCATATCATATCTGCCCCAAACTTAGCTTAAACATCATTCAACACAAAAGAAGAAAGTTTTGGGTGTCCCGGACCTCAAACACTCCAGTCGTCAGTGCTGCTAACATTTTAAAATTCGACTTATAAAAATGCCTTTATTAATACAAATCTACACGTATGCATTGATTTACACTAAATTTCACATACATGTTCATTAGGTACTAGCATAGGTCATACAGACACTCCAGATCCCGTAGTTTGTTAGGGCTGCCAAACGATTAAAAAAAATCTTGATTTCATATTTGTTACCGTTGTGCGTATCCACATTGTTTTACACCAAATTTGACATGCGCATTAGGAACTGTGACAGTTCATGTGGGTACTTCCGGCGCCGCAGTTGTCAGTGCTGCCAACCAATTTCAGAAAATAAAATTTTTAATTGCTTCCATATCGTTGAACGTATATTTACCTACTGGGACGCGTTATAGAGGTACTTCAGGTTCCGCAGTTGACAGTGCTGCCAATCAATTTTAAAAATTAAATATTTACTACGGGAGAATTTTCTCTCAGTGTT
>JAGDQP010011141.1:36219-53816 GCA_022664845.1 Lepisma saccharinum
TCATCAGTGAGTTGCACAGGGAGGAAAAAGGATTTAATCTGGACACACTTTATTAACGCTAATTCTTCGGAAAATAACTGTAAAAGCCAAATGTAGATTGTGTAAAAAGGAAATGGTAGGACTTGTTGCCCGAACGAGAGAACATTTCAAGAAGTAATTCAAATCCCGGTCAGGAAACAGGAGAATTTTCCTTCATTGTTCCCACTCTGAGATATACTCAGCCTCCTATTAAATTGAGTGCCACAGTGTCCTTGCTATTTCCACTGACTACTCCACATCCCCCATGCGCATTGCACAGAGTATACCTTTACCTTTTATATAATAAATAGCTGTGTCATTGAATTTTGATAAATAGTAAATTTCATCAAATTTAGTACAAAGAACCTACAATTTCTAATTAATGCTTATGAATAGACCGGAAGCGCGATTGAAACGTTATAGAAGCTACTACAAATGGAGTACCTATCATAACCATTACCAATTTTTTATTTTTAAGAAAATGTTTAAAACACTGTTTTTTGTGGGTTTTTTTTTTTTTGCAATGTATGAAAAAATGTTTTAAACTATTTTTTCGAAAAAATGTTTTTTTTTCACCCCTTCTATGAATATCTCTGCTTCATTTCTTTCTCATTATTTCACTGTAATAATGTACGAAAAATAAAAAATAATTCTTTATTCTTTCGCTTTTACTATTCTGAAACATATAAGATAATTTTAAACCACACTGACAGAGCAATCTTGAGCAACAATTTTCTGAATTCTCTCAGGCCGATCGGGTGTATGCTCAAGTAGCACGTAGGGCTCGAAATGAGCCAGAGAAGGCCAAAACGGCGTTTCGCTTCGTGACTATCTGGAACCTTCTGTCTCGTCTCTGTACTAATCATAGACAAAAAAGACAACATTATAACAAAGATAAAGAGATTCGTTTCGTGCAAAATTCCTTTTCGAACCCTGAAACTCACTCAAGAAATTACGACAGTTCTGAACTATATTTTCTGAATTTACTGTGTTTCTGAAACAGAGAAGAAATCATACCTCTTAGGAAGAAAATCTGTCAATGTTCTTGGAAATGTAAACAGTGTTGGTCAGCTAGAAGTTGGCTACAGACAAACCATTGAATATCACAATCAAAATGTGACACAAAATAGATACATACTTATAAATTGTACTCGCTTTTGTGGTGCGTTTGAATTAACTTCAGTGTTGAGCTAGATAGCGCGAAAGTTTAGAAGTTGTCAAGGAAGGGAGCATCAAAAACAGTACAAAATGAACTATAATACATGTTTGAAGTAAGCCATAAAGAAATTCTCAGGAAATGAGGGAGACAGAATTTTTCCTGTTATAGCAAATGAGACAAGTGGCGTAGCAAACATATTTCAAATGGCTGTTGCATATAGGTACATTACTATTAGTAATCCAGCTGAACGATTTTGAAATTTCCTTACTCCTAAACACGATGCTTAAACTTTTGCTTCTTGTACAAGTGAAGAAGTTCGTCGTTCACGTTGTGAAAAATATAGATAAGTTGATTTCACAAGTAGGAATTTAATTTGATTCGGTTTGCATTTAAACATCAAGTATATTGTGTTTTGAAACTGCTTTGAAACATTTGTCTACTTTATCACGTGAGAATTCTGTTTGCAAACTTACTTATTTTTCGGTTTATGGGTCGCCACTGCTATTTAGAAATATTGCTGTAATTGATTCCATGTTAATTTCTGTAATCTGATGATGTTTTAACTATAGTGTGTTGCTATTGTTGGTCTTTATTAATAATCTGAAGGAACTGATAACATTTTGTGCACCACCAAAAGTCCAAAGCACAAGCCGCCACTGATGTCTACTCTTACACCTTTTCCAGGAAATAAAGAAAAATGGAAAATAATTTTTCAAGATTCTTACCTGGTAATTATTTTCTCTTTAAGATATGTAGGGTAAATAATGAGGTTTTCACTCTGATTATAGACTAATATTGCCAAGGATATGAAGAATCTAGATACAAATATCTCATTTTTTTCTTCTATTTTTTGGGAGTTCTGTAAGCCATAGAGTAAGTAAGTACGTAATTTTTGGACGAACTACGTTTGCGATTGGGCTACTCAATTCTGCAGTTCGTTTTAGCGAAGCTCTAGTAGGAACCAAGGTTACCCCATGGAAACCCATAAAAATCGTGTGTTAGCGATAGAATATAGAGGAATACCGACCAGATATGGTAGGTATTGAAAATATTTCGGGGCAGACCAAACCCAAGGGAGCTAGAAGACATCCCTTGCACTTAGTAGATCCACAATGGCTAGGGGAAGAATATCCTCGAAAAACAAAAAAAAAAAAAAAAAAAAAAAATACACATCGGAAGTTACCTCTTTTTAAAAAATCATGGTGAAGGAAAGCAGCTTCACCATTACCGCCATGAGGCTGAAATTCAATGATATCGGCAAGACTTAAAGATGGACAGAGGACGACTTCTTGGATATTTGCCTTTACTGTGAGGTCATAGTTGTGCCAACTCTACACAACTAAAGTAAATCATCAAGAAAGGCTAAATATGTTGGTTCGATAGATTCTTCTGGAGTGAAGCATTCTGAAGGTAAACTAGCTTCCCGTTCTGTTTTCCGGCTGGGGACTACTTCAGGGTGTTTCAAGAACTAGATTAAGAAAGACGTGGAGCCTTACACAAAACGGGCTTTTATCATGCGATGGTATGCAAGACTGAGAACTACGCGATAGACACAGTAGCTTTCGAGCTGTCAGAACAACATTCGACAGGGCAAATTCACTATCTACTACAAGGGAACTCAGACACACAATTTTCGAACGGGATTCCTCATTAAGAACAGTACTCTCCCAGTGCAACTGTGCAGAATATAGCTTTCGCGAATGAAAAACGATTACGATACGTACGTATGGTGCAACACGATCTTAATAAATGACCGTGTTCCGACAGAGGACGCTGATGGTTACGAATATGATACATTTTACGATGAGCTAGAAAAGTTGTTTGACCGATTATCGAAGTATTACACGAAAATTGTGTTGGTGGATTTCAGTGCAAAGATTGGTTTCATGATTTCGGAAAATTTAATACTTTGAACAGAAAGACATGCATGAATATTGAATATACATGGATATCTCCTGATGGCAAAACACATAACCAGATCCATCACATATTAGTAGATCGAAGATGTCATACCAGTGCAATGGATGTTAAAGCTTACAGAGGAACAGAGAGTAACACTGACAATCAATTAGTGATCACAGATGAGAGGGAAAAGTTGTACGTCACCAACAAGTAAAACAAAAGATCAAAATAACATAAATTAAGTAAAACGATTAGATAATCCGAGCGTTAAAGCAGATACCAACTCGAAATCTGAAATAGGTCCGAAATCTAAGAAGACCCAAGTAATAATAAATATTATGTTAATATTGAAGCCGATATCAAAAAAGATGTAGGTGAGACTTGTAATGTCACCTTCGCATCCTGCGAGATGCCTGACTTATGGTGCGGGGCATATACGACCTCCCCATCCATTATATAGAATCACCTCCTGGACTTGTCAATATATTTTGTAATATTTAAATTAGGATGCAGAAACCTTTGACATATATAAAAGTCTAGTATATTTATTTCTGTAGTGTAATCGCTGTGTGTACCTATTTCAATGTTGAGATTAAATTATTATTCTGAAACAATATAATGACTCCAGAGACTACATATATCAAGTAACTAAATACCAAAGGCATTCAAACTATCCAGGAAAGATTATCTAATAAAATTGTAACCTCTTTGGAATCCAGAAATTGTAACTAATAGAATTGAAATCTAATAGAATTGTAACTATCCAGAAATTGTGTAAAGTCTATGTATCGAACCATATATAAGCAGCACAGTTGCATGTATTAGTTAGTTCGTCTGGAACTCCCGAAGTGGAAGGAGCTCCAAATAAAGGTTCTAATGAGAACCTTTTCTTGTTTTATTGTCTTGTTTTCCCTTTAGCTTCCACTATCTTTTACATGACAGTCTGCCTCCTTAAGGGAGGAGGCCACCACACATACACTCTAGGATATATTTATGTGTACCCCTCTTGGGTTGAACAGTCCACACGTTAGCCTTTCAGGTTTTATTTCAAAAAGTCCCACGCCATAACCGGAGAAAGAATACTTACATAGTATATAGGTAGTTCCGGGGTAACACGGGGTACGTTACATTTCACACACTTCGTGACACAGTAAAGGGCGCAGCGAAGCTACGTGTTCATGAGAAGAAACAGCAGAGAAACAAACTTGCTTTGATAAAGAATGCCTCGAGCTTCATGAGGAATGGAAATAATAATGGCAGCGTTGGCTAAGCAATAAAATCTGTGCAAATGCAAATCACTGCTGCAACGCGAAACGTAACGCCACACGCGGATTTATAAATAAATCACGAAAATATTTCAGGAAGAAAATAAAGGAGATAAATGAAAACGGTAAGACAAATAACATAAGAGATCTATACAAAGTGGTAAACTCGTTAAGAAAAGATATCAACCGAACCTAAGAATGATTAAAAATGTACGTGGATATCTTCAGGCGTACCCGGCTAATATTCTCGATGTATGGAAAAGACAATTCGACAGGCTTCTTAATGTAAACCCGGAGAACAAATGAATTTGAAGTCTACATTGCAGAACCGTGAATACGCGATCCTAGCGAGATGGAGGTTAAAATAGCAATGAAGAAACTGAAGAGTTCAAATCACAGGAATGAGAACATCCCAGCTGAATTAAAGCGGGAGGAACGACTCTAGTCAAAGAACTACATCAACTGATAAGTTCTGCATTGAGAGGGGAAATTTTCAAAGGAATGGAAAACCTCGGTTGTAGTTCCAATTTAAAATGCGTTTTCAACCTGTACAACACGCAGCAGCCTTTATCCCCACCCTACACAAAATATATAGAAAATTCATATACAGGATTCAAAGTTATTATTTCTACCGAATGGATTCCTCCGGTGCATATGAGGTAAAATACGAATGCGATCAAAATTACAGAGGTATAACAAAGAGAAATCTGAAGAAGGTTAAAGAGCATATAAAAGTGCAAAACTGGCCAGTATTGTTTTTACTCTATCCAGATATTTAAAATGAAAATAATCAAGTGTCTCATCATCCCACTTTTTATAAAGGTCAGACTCGCATATCGACAAATCCGCCAAAGAAACGAGATATATAATAATAAAGAACGTCTTCCTCAATACAGTCGGAGTATTCTTAATAGTCTGTTTTCCCTTCTTAGAAACCCTAATACTTATGGTTACAATATTATGGCATAATACTTGTTAATACTTACCTATTAACAAAAATTAATATTGAAATTAACGCTTTCTACACATAATTATGCCATTCTAAAAATAAATCAAATTGAAAATATTTGTTTACAAGATATTCACAATATTGGTGTACAAAATACGTCAGTTTATAAACCATAATAAACTTGACGTGCTGCAATATCGGGCAACAAAGCTCACTTTATTGACAAAGTAAAAGCCATATTACAAATCATATTTTCTACTAATAACTACGTTTTTTTTTCGTAAGATGTTCGGTTTAACAGTTCACCATTGTATAATTTTTTACATTTGCTGTCATACGTGTTGAGCACTTTGCTATCTTGCCTATTTCAGTTGTTTTTATAATTGTTTAAATATTTCATTAACACGACTGTCTCGATTTATTTTGTATTCTATTTATTAGCGTTCACGCTCGGAGGAAGATAAACTACTTAATCGAAAAGTTAGGGTCGGTTAGTGTATTATAGTGCACAAAAGATTAACTGGAAAGTGGCAAAGTAAGTAAACAACATTTTAAATTTTTATATGGTTATGCTGTGCAACGAGATTGTGAAGTTAAAAGAAAAAAATACTGATATGTTTTAACCTCGCTGTCTTCAGTGTACAACTAACTTTAAAACAACATTTTACAGCTCATGTCTTCGGCAACTGACTGAATCATTCGGATGTAGCGAATTGCTGTTATGTAGCTGCCGTGGAGTAATGAGGAGAGAACAATTTTGTGGCAAGTGGCATTGCATATTGGTTTGTATATCCACCTTGGATTAAAATCCGAGCGTGGTTCGGAGCTATATTCTGTTAGGACGAAAATCTAAACGCAAAGTCAAAGTCGTACCGAAAGTTAACTTACATGTAGTTACATCGAAGCTTATATACAAATGGCTCTCAAGCTCAGCATACGTAAATCCTTACCGACATATATGAAGTGCCTACGCAAAATCTTCTGTGAGTTTATGCTTTGGGCATTCTGCACCACTCTATAGTTTTTTTAATTAATTGTTTCTACATGCAGGGATATTGTGTAAGAAGAATTGAATTTAACATATATTGTGTTTGAGTGTTTTATCGTAGGGAAAGTGTACATATTTCCGGACTAAATAAAGTATCTTGTAAATACATTTTACTGTAGTTAGGATTTTTAGAGGTAGCTATTAATGTTGAGAACACTTTTCTTCCAGTAACGATTTGTGCACTTTTCTTGTTAACGAAATACAGAAGCCATTGTTACTTTATTTTCAGTTTCGTTGGAAGTTCATATGCAGTGGTAGGTTCCCCGGGAGTCAAGCGCTATGTTTGCTGCAATTGTCACAAACGCTTTGAGACTCCGTTTAAACTTCGCACACACATGCGTGTACATACTGGAGAGAAACCCTTCATGTGTAGCATATGTGGAAGGAATTTCAACCAGAAGAGTAGCCTCAATCGACATACAAGAGTGCATTTGCCTCAAACAATATTGGTATAAGAAATATTCATGTGGCACAGAGAAAGAGATGGTTAAACATCGATACAACATTTCGTTGTGGTAATGATTTGTTGGTAGAACGTACGTGATTATGTGGAATTTCAATTTATTTATGGCCTTCAAGCGACTTTAAATCCAGCCGTAATTATGTAGAGTGGGGGAACATTCATCTGCTGTTTTTGATGCCATCTATTCCGGTCATTCGCGTAGTGGCGTGTCTGTTTTGTACCTTGGACTGAACATTGTCAGTTGCTTCTTTGACATTTTTGTTTTAAGTCTTTATATGACTTACTTGCAATTCTTCAGTTTAAAAGAAAATCGAAAATAGGTAACGTGTCTAGAATATCGTTAACTGAACCAATCAGAGAATATCCATGTGTAAAGTTCATTGACCCTTGGACTTGCTCACCCTAAAACTGATGATCAGACTTTAGTTTCACTCATACTACGGAGTTTTTGATGATTTTACACTGTGCCTCATTTAAACTTGCCAATCGACGAATAAGATTTGGCTCCTCAATAACTCCTACAGGATCGCCATGTGTGTCCGCACATGTATAATGTGCAGTCAGCTAACAGTACATGTTAATCTCGATGTAACACGTTCCTGACACGAGCATAAGTCACATTATCTTTTATCGTGCTCCGTTTGAGCTGTGAGTGTGTCAAAATGATAGGTGAACGTTGCCCCACCTCTTGTACAAGTTTGCGTGAAATTACGGAAGTAAGTGTAATAAGTTACTTAATATTTTCATTTTTGAATTCAAGTGGAGATAATGCTGTGTAGTTTATGTCTTGTTTCTTCTTTGTAAACCCTGTGCTTTTGATATAACTTTCTACTTCTGATTAATGAGTCACTGAAATGAAGAAGTTATAGAATTTTGCTTCAGGTCTTGGAAACAATTTCAGCTCTTTACTTGTCAGTGACAGTGTTATTTGTCGAAATATCAATTTTCTGTCGTTAAAATACTCTAATAGGTGTAACTACGAGTATTGTTCCACATAAGTACCTATTCCTTTCTGCTGCTAGTATTCATACATGGCAATATTTCAAGAATTAATTTTCTGTAACACTAGGCTGAAAAGGGATTATTTCCACCTTGGGAAAACATTACGTAGGTTGCTAAAAATACCTCAAGTTTGCGAAGTATCGTTACAAATGACGTAATATCTCGACAGATAATGTAAGCGTGTCGACTTAACAATCGTATCAATGCCGTATCCAGTGAAGGTGTTTGAGCAAAGTTTATGATTGAGAGGAATGCAGCTTAGAGGGGGTTTCCGTGATTGTCTACTGCACAGTGTCGTTTACTTCACAATGAAATTGTTACGTAGGGATCTCTATGCTGCATTCTCTCAACCATAAACTTTGTTCAGAGTTTATCCTTGTGTGGACGTCGTTTGCAATGTGTTAAGCTAACACGGCAAGCCTTATTATCTTCCGAGATACAAAATCATTTCTCACAGTACCGTGTTAACTGTGGGCTCCGAAACCACGCATCGTTTAACGAAGGCAAACATAATCAACTTTTTTTGGTAGGGAATTCACTCCTAAAAGTATTGCCGTGTATTTTGAAACACTATATATATATATGATACAAGTCTGTTGGAGTCTGGAATTTCATTAGTCAGATCATGAAAAAGTCATGAATTTCGCTTTAGTAGACACCTTGGTGAAGGAATCCCGTGTTTTGCATTAAAGAGTCACTATTTTATCTCAATTTTCAGCAAAACACGATAATTACATTTCTGAATTGCGTGATAAAACAATATATGACACGAAAAGTATATCTATTAAAGGGAATGACCTGTCACAAAATTCAGACACTGAAGCATTTGTAAACTGACATTGTACGTTGGAGCCATTTATACGTGTTATGTATATACATGTAGTTTCCGAAAATCGAAATAGTAATTGAAGTTCCAGCAACGCCATGAAAATCCTTTGTGCATTCCACATGTAGCTTACATACATTGGGGGAAAAAAATCCAAGATATTGTACCACGTAGATAATAGTAATTGGTAGTCAGTCGTTTCAAACAACCCGCATCTCATATTCAGAATAGGGATGGCCAGATCCGGATCCGAGTTTCGGATATCCGGATCTTCGGAGTTGCGGATATCCGGTCCAATGGATTCGTGCGATTTCGGTCGCAGATTCAAAGACCCAGTATTCGGACTTGGTTATTATGATGCATCCGAAACTTCGATGTTGGGATGGTAAATTATGAAAGGCCCTGCCCAATATCTTCCCCATCCTCTGCCTACCTCATCCCGGCATGAGCAGAAAATGACAAAAGTCCATAAATAAAGCCAATTTAATTCATTGAATCTGAAACTCACAAAATATATTTTATAGAGGTAGTTGTGTATTTGATTGTTATTATTTTCTTGTCCAAAGTTAGTTGTTAGGAACATTTTTATAACACTCTTTATTTTTCTAAAATATATGATTTATTTCTCAAAGCAAATGAATCTGGGGAAAGAAGTTTCGTATTCTTTTACACCCCTGCACGCTTAAAAGGGGAGACGGAGGACATGTTTTTGTTGTTTCCTTTTAACAACACAATGTTTATTGTGTAGTTAATGATAACCATGTCACAGGGCAAAGGGTAGGCGCAGTTGGTGGTGATGGGAGAGGGTGTGGTTTGAAGAGACAAGAAGGTGCTATCGATTATTTGTTTTCCTTTTGTTACTCCAATATATGTATTAGTGACAGTATTATATGACTGGTTTCAAAAGCACTAGTCTTGCAATCCATGTACAACTCAGCAATTTCTTCTCTTTCTGTGATCCTGCCTCTCTCTCCCTTCTCAACACTCCAAAATGAAGAGCAAAAAAAAAAAAAAAGTTAGAACACTTATTATTTGGTAGCCGAAAAAATCGCCCAAAATACAAATTAGTAAAGACTATGATGATGTGTCCATACTCCGGATATCCGAAACCCGGATCTAGATCCGAATATTCGACATCCGGATCCGTTTGGCAATCTCTAATTCAGAAGCTGGGTGTTTTAGCAGCTCCGGTTCGCCGTCATTCTGTGCAGTAAAGAACAGGGCTTGGAGTGTTAAAAATGTTTGACAGTTGATGGTAAATTACTGCCAAACAGGGAATGCAGTAAAATTATGTAATCAAAAGTTGTTGGTTGCTTCCTAGCGGCTACTACTGGAAATCTTTAGACATCAGATGTATATTTATGATTGTTGTGATCATGAAGAAATGAACACTTCCTGCTGCTCCGGCTGTGTATTATTATTATATATATTCAGTTCTACTTACCGCATCATCGTTTCTCTTCCAGGTTGTCTTCAAACTTCTTTCATCTTCAAGAGACTGTAGTGGTATTAGATAACCTTTGAAACGAATTTGAATTTGAGTTTATTTATAGCCTTTAGACCCTAAATTTGGAAACGACTAGCACAGCGCGTCGACCAACGGACAATAATAAAAATGAAATACAAATGATTGCAAAGAAATAAATCCCTAATCGCAAACAGGTGAAACCCCCTCAGCCAACAGAGTGCGCGTTCAAAGTGACCATATTAGGACGGCCCAAGTCAAGAAGATACTCCTACAGTCAACAGAATGCGCGTGCAGAGCGACTATTTGAGAGTGACCCGAGTCGTAACTTTCACAACGTTCGCACTGGTCTTTCAAGAAGCGAAGGGTGAGGCTGCTTGTTACTAGTGGACAGTTGTAGTATAGGTACGTGTTTTCGTTGACGACGAAGGTGTGATAAACATATTTCCTCTGGTATATTTGGGATATCTAAAAATAGCTAAAACATGTCTAGTGATAACTGAAGGAATATCTTTCGTGAACGTTTCGCTTAAGGTTCAGCAATACTGTATGTGCAAGTGTCCGCAAGTTTGACTGTTATTACGTAAATTGCAGAATAATAATACACCATGAAAAACAAAGACATTTTGAAATATGGAGTGCAACCACTGATGCTAATCGGAAGAAGGTGGAAATTCTGAAGGCTATTTGTAGTGTTAATAAACTGGAAGACTGTACAGAAGATGTGTACAGCAGTTTAGATAAATTTCGTGAGTTATTGTACGTGACCTTGAGCAAGAAATGGCGGATGTCGCACAGAGTGCGGTCGATTTTTCTAGCAATAAAGAGTGTCTCGAGCGTGTGTGTACGCTTCCGGAGTATGTGAAAACAGTGATAGCTGCTCGGTGTTGGAACAACGTGAAGACCGATGGAGGTTGTTCTACTCGCGGTAGGCCCAGTAAACGGTTCGCGGACTGTTCGCGAAAAACAAAGAAAAGGCGCGTAGAATCTCTTGTAGCAACTAACTCTGGAGAGGAGCTGTCCTTTGCTGCCAAAGAAACAGCAGTGTAGAAAACACCAAGAAATAACAAACAGTCCAAAGGCCTATCAGTTATGTAGGCCTTATCCCTATTTATAGATCTCTATCTTTCCGAAAGGCAATACAACACGTTGCGGTCGGTCGTCAACAGCATTCATGAAAACTGTTTTCCCAGCCTATATAGTGTCAGGCCAGCAAAGAAAGAACTTTGGTATAAAACCATTGAAAGCATTTCCAAATCATTGATTTTAGAAGCGGATTTAACGGCGAAATTAATCTTTTAATTGGGATTTGATGGCAGCTGGGGTCATAGTATTTACAAGCAGAAATGTAATGATCCTGATGTCGAATATACAGATGAATATATGTTTTTGATTGTCTTCGTCCGTATTCAACTAATTGATGTGAAATCCGGAACAGTTCTGTGTTGTAACGATCGTCCAGGTTCAACATCCTACTAGACCCATCCATCCAGGTAGACCTATTAAATTCGTTTTCTCTAAAGAATCCCCAGTGTTGGTTTTACGAGAAGAATCTGACATGAAGGCTCGTATCGAGAAGCTTGTGAACTGTACCTTGCCCGTTGGCAATTGTACATTAGACGTCAGTTTTGATATGCACTTAACGATTGTAGATGGTAGCGTGTAACATTCTCAGTGGAACCAACGCAACCTCCAATTGTTTCATTTGTGGCTCGAAACCAACGGAAATGAGTTCAGCCAAACCTTGTAATAATCCTGCAAACGAAGCCCTCTTTTCATTTGGTCTATCCCCCCTTCACGCCATGATCAGAACATTCGAATGTTTATTACATATTGCGTACCGTCTACCTTTCAAATCCTGGCAGGTTAGGGGACCCAAAAAAAGACTTTTTGAGAGAAAAAAAAAAAGAATCGAAACTAAGTTAAGTTTCAAGCGAAAATGAGCCTGATTGTTGATAAACCCAAACAAGACTTTGGGTCTTCAAACAATGGGAATACAGCCAGATGGTTCTTCGCTGATCCTACCCAGGCTTCTGAAATAACAGGCATTGATGAAACGCTTATTCGAAACTTATCTGTGATTTTACGGCTAGTTGCTAGTGGCACAGTTCTTGGTCAGGACAAGTTTAAGGTTCTTATTTGTGATACCAAAGACCTATACCTAAGGTTATATAAGTGGTATTACATGCCCAGCAGTTTACACAAGTTGCTCGTCAATGGCATAAATATATTACAGTCTTTTGAGTTACCTGTAGGACAGTTTTCGGAGGAGGCTTTAGAGGCCCTCCACAAAGTCGTGCGCCACACTAGGCTACATTATACACGGAAAACTTCTCGATCCAATACTTGTTTAGACTTGATGACGCATATGCTTATTGCATCTGATCCTATTGTATCCTCCAAGCTACGAATTTACCCGAAACAAAGGACGACAGATCCGGATGTGGAAAGCTATTTCAACACTGATGCTATGGACAGTGATGATGTCTTCGACTGTGATGATGATGACTGATCTCGGAAACTGTTGAACTTCTGCAGATATTTCATTCATTGGTTTATCACTAAATTTTTAGTGTTCTGTACTTTTGTTGTGTTTGGGTTTATGTTTACGAGTGCTGTGAAACATTTGCTTTTCTAATACAATTTCTATTTATGTTCTTGAACGGGATACTATTTTCTGTATAAGTACAGTTGTGCAGTTCGGCAACGACGAAAATGTTTGCTTCGGTCTAAGTAGCCCGAGCACGCCTTACGACACAATAAACACGTGGTGAGAGCTTAATTGTGATTTTGTACATTTTTGTCCCCTCCTCCCATATGCTCGACGCACTGTGCGACTCCCAACATCAAAATGGTTATTTCCAAAATTTGTGTTGAGGCAGTTAATACTTAGATATTTATTGGAAAAATTGTTTATTTATAATATAAAGAACACGCTAAGAGATAAAAGAAAAATCCGTTGATTCATTATGGCACATCGCGTAGTGTTATGGGTAATGCGATTAAAGTTCACTTTGTTTTAAAAGTGTAAACTGAGTTAAAAGTATGTTCAGTAATATTAATTTATCTAATCTTGTCTGTCTCTGTGTGGGTGGAATCTTCCTTCTGTAAACAAAATGTAGTTTGATTATTGATGTTTTTAATTAAAGTATTTCGTGCTCTAAGAATGTGGTATCGTCCTTCTACTTTACTCATCGTGTAAACAGTTATGGTACAAGTTCGCTAATGAACGTACTTTCATCGTGGACGTTATTGGAAAATATTTTATTTAGTGTGTCCACTCAACCAGAAAACCATAAATCTCAAGCAATTCGGCTCTGCCTAGGAAAATTGTAAAATATATATATATACGGGATTCTGTTTACGTACGTGGAAATTTTTGTAGTTGTTAAAACATTGTTTTAAAACATTCTTACGCCATCGTGTAGTTTAGTATTTCTCAGTAGTTTAGAGGTCGCGGTATGGTAAAATCATTTTGAACAATTCCAGGGTCCAGTTGATGAAATAGTGTTCTCACCAGTTATCGCAAATTCTACCGGCAGTAAAGAAAAATATTTTTCATCCTTTTTCACTTCTGTGCAATACGAATTTAATAAGTGCCCATGATCCGACCAAAGACGGTGACGATAACGAGAAAGATACATTTTACTACCAGTTAGAAATGTTTATTGCCCGATTACCAAAGTATATAACGAAAATTGTGTTGGGACTTCAATGCAATGGTAGTTAGCATTCACGTCCCAATGCAATGGTAGTTAGAATACGTAAATTGAGTATTCACAAAGTCAGCAACAATAATGGTTTGAATGAGTGATAAATTTCGCGATTTTGAAAAACTGAGTAGTAAAGAGCACATACTTTGAACAAAAAAACATGCATGTGGATACATATGGATATTCCGAACATCAAAACACACAACTAAATCGATCACGTATTAATGGATAGACGAAGACATACCACTATAATGGATGATAGAGCATACAGAGGAACGAAAGGTGATGCCGACCATCAGTTAATGGTCAAAAAGTGAGGGAAAACTTGTTCATCGCGAACAGGGAAAGCAAAGGGTCAAAATAACAAATTTCAAATAAAACAATTAGCTAATCCGAGCGTAAAAGCAGATTAGTTGAATCTCAAGCTCGGAATCTCAAATAGTATCGAAATTTTAGCCGACTCGAGTAATAATAAAGATTATATTAATAATGAAGTTAATATCAGCCAGATTTGGGAGACAATTCGTGACACAGAAAAGGGTATAGCGAAAGAACGTGTAGGTGAAAAGAAACAACAGAAAATCAAACCTTCAAACTTCATGGAAAACTCATACAGTCAAGGCAGCCTTAACTACTAAGCAATAAAACCGAAGCAAATTCAGGTCATTACAGCAATGCGAAACAGAACGTGACACGCTATTTTAGAAAGAAAGAAAGAGCGAAAATATTTGACGAAGGAAACTCAGGAGATAGAGGAAAACGATAAGGCAAAATGGTAAACCCGTCAAAAAATATATGAGCCGAGGATAGGGATGAATAAAAATGAACGTGGAGATCTTCAATCGGATCCGAATAATTTTCTAGATGTGCCAGAAATTATTTCGACAAACTTTTTGAGGTGGGCATCGGAGAACAAAGAAAAGAATTTGAAATCTATACCACAGAACCGTGGATACGCGAACCTAGATTACAATAAAAAACCAGTAATTGACAATTTCTCCGCCCGATTAATTAAAGCGCGAGGAACGCTACTTGTCAACGTACTATATAAATTGATGCGTGCCATATAAGGAAAGGAGCAGCTTCCAAATGAATGGAAAATATCAGTAATAAATCTGGGTTATAAAAAAGCGTAATTAATACCGCGGAATCTCATTACTCCCAACGTGTTACAGAGTTTTGAGTAATATCCTTCTGACACATCTAAAGGTACACGTAGATGAAATAATAGATCTCTAATGTGAATTTAGAAGCAATCGACCTACGTTGAACCAGATTTTTGTCTTGAAACAAATATTAGAGAAGTGAGAATACAACCGGATAGTAGTTGTTCGTTGATTTTAAGAAAGCATATGATTCTACCAAAGGAGAAAAAGTATTCTATATTTTATTTGGAATTCCGAATAAAGCTTCTTAAGCTAGTGAGAGTCTCAGCTACTCCCTAAGTAGAATCAATTTGTCAGATTCGAGATTCGCAGCAGATTGAAACAAGATGATGCCTTGTCTCCACTACTCTTTAACTTTGCATTATAATATACGATTCTAAAAATAAAAGAGAACAAGGGACTAATTTCGAATGGCTCGAAGCAGCTGTTATATACGCAAATGATTTAAATTTAATCAGGGACGATATAGCCGCACTACAGAGTAACACCTATGTGCTAGTAGAAGCTTGTTAGTTGAAAGGCGTACTTGTGATGAACGTAGATAAAACAAAATATATTATAAGCGCCAACATAGAGGAACAATGAAACGAATATATTACAGTTAAGAATGAGATCATAAAAATATTAAATACGTTTAAATAATTGGAAGTATTTGTAAGAAGCAAAGACGAGGTCACGGAGGAAATAAAAAGTCGCTTAGCATTGGTCAATGCATGTTTCTGAAACTTCAAAGTTCGCGATTAATATCAAAGAAGTACAATATTCTACAGGTAACACTTGATTCAAAAGTTGGAGTACGACCCTGACAGATGAGCGTACATTGCTAGTGTTTGAAAATAAAGTTTTGCGGAAGATATATGGGCCGAAACGGGATGAGATAACCGGAGAATGGAGGGGACTGCATAGTGATGAACCACACAGACTGTACGATTCACTCGGTTTTGTAAGAATAATAAAATCACGACGGCTAAGATGGGCAGACCATATAGCTCGGATGGGGAAAATGAAGGTTATATTCCATCGTAGTTGGGAAGATCGAGATGTCGTTGGGAGGACAGTATTAGAAGAGATCTTCGAGAGGTGGGTGTGCGTGATGAAAACTTCTTAATCTTGCCCAGGATAGAATCCAATGGCGTATTTGTTACTGCAGCGATGAACTTGAGAGCTCCGTAAGTCATGTTACTTAATTTGTATTCACAATAAGGTTGTAGGACGTACTAAATGATGTGTCGCAATTTTGGGGCTATCAGAATAGCACAGAATTATAGGAAATTATTATATTTGTAAAACATCCTTCCTTTACACTTGGTACTCAACAAACATTTATTTTATATACGTTTCAGTCTGTGATACGTAAGCTTTCAAACGAGATATAAACCGTTATGAAATGATAATTTGTGACTATACGGAAACTGGTAAAAGAAAAGTCTGTTTTCCTTCTAATTTCGCAAATTCTTTCTCCTCCAAAAACTACCCATTGTATAAAGTACACATGAAAGAGTATTTGGTTTCAGATTACGAAATCTGTACGTGCTGTACAAAATGTGATGAGTATAAAAATTGATTGATAAAGCCATAATACCAGAGGCTGGTCGGGCCGTGCCAGGGCCCGGAAGAAGGGCTACTAAGCTTGATAAACATTGACCTAATTCGTTTCGTGAACAACAGATAGTTCGCGAGAAAGGTTGTGGAACAGTAGAAGCGCCTAATGGTGGGAAAGATACTCACCACTGTATGTTCTTACTCTTGTATGAGCTCTTCATTGACTAAAACATCTCTCTAATGATTTACGATCTGCATAACGTATGTAAGCGAGTAACAGGGGGAAAAATAATTGATCTGTGCTGGTAATCATTGCTTAAGTCAAGGAAAGAAACAATTTTTTTCTCACAGAAAACAGCTAAGCACCAATTTGTTTTCTGTATTCATTGTGAAAGTTGAAATTATTAAATCAAAAGTGTTTTTTGTTTAACGATGTATGACACTAAGTATTTAATGGTACGATATGTAGTGTCGCGGACAAGATATCAAATAAATTTTAATTTTCACTTTTTTCATTAACTAAAACTAGATCTGATCTTTTATCTACTATTATTATTATCTGCTACAGAATGTCGCTATGGTACTCGGATTTCTGTAGTATTTTTACTTCATCGGCTGGTGCCTAAATTTACATGCGTACACAGACCGCTGATTATCTGTGATAGTAATTTCTAATTGCTAACCTCTGTTTCTCTTTTTCTCCAACTTTTTTATTAAACTTCGTTCTCCCAAATCAAACAAGTTAAAGGAGCAATTAAGATGCAACCTTTTTAAATTTACGTTTCTGTCATCTGTGCATTGAGTAAACTTTTGCGTACACTTTCCGCGTTGTTCGTAGTGAGTCTCAAGTGTAAGTATAATAATAATAATAATATAATTGACAGCCATATGCAATCCACTACTGGATGAGGCCTATTCCTGAGGGAGGAGTTGGTCTACTGCTCCCACGCTGACCAGACGTGTTGGAAGAGGAGCTCTGAACTGTGTTCGCCATTGTCTTTTTGCATATAAATCAAGAAACATCTTTGTAGTTTCGATTACTATAACTATTGTGCTGTAGTAATAGAAAATCTCAGTAT